>VZTZ01029552.1:10205-21847 GCA_013400955.1 Drymodes brunneopygia | reverse complement strand
GCTCCATCATGCAATGTGGATATGGCCTGGGTGAATGAAATGCAGTACTCTTTCCACCTCACTGATGAAGATGTGAAACAGAAACACAATTAATCTGTCTTGGCAATGCAGGGAATCCAAGGCAGATTTGGGAATTTGAGGTTCCCCAAACCCCAGCCCAGGGATCGAATCACTTGACTGGCTTTCCTTTCAGTCTCATTACTGAGTGAAAGTAGTTAATGTGCTGTGGTACCTCAAAATAGTGCTGCTGAAAGAAGACTGATTTTCAACAAAGTTTTTCATGTCCACTGTACCAAAAGAAGGGCAAATATCCATGGCATGGATCTGTAACCTACAACATTTACTTTTTAATCCATTAATTAAACCAGCACACTCTACAGTCCAGTTTCTAGCAATTATTCCCCCCCCTCCCCCCTGCTATCAGGAATCTAAATATGACCCAATTAGCACATACTCTGCCCTTTGGTTCAAGTAGGTGGAATCACTATTTATTTTTAAACTGAAATAGTGTGACAGATCCCTACTTAGAGTTCTGGAAAGCTGATAGTAAGGCTTTATTTTACGGCATTAGAGCTGAGTGGATGTGAAAAACTACATATTAAACAAACTGACCACCAGTTTGCCTGAATTTTTAAGGTAGAAGACATTTCCCAATAAGGACTCCCTATTGTCACTGCCACTGCAAAGCCTGACAGAAGGCAAGGCACATGACTGGAGGAGGGCAAGGTACTGCACAATGCAGCAAGGTGAAGCAGAGTGAAGTGAGAATGACAGGTGCTACAGCACAGGTCCAGTGAGGTAGAAAGTCTCAGAATCAAACATCATGTGTCTAAGCAGAATACCCAGGTGGAAAGAAACCCCCAGCTCTGGCCCATTCAGGAACCAGAGCAATTGCCTGCAACACTGCAAACAAGTAAGCAAACTGAGGTTTGGTGTTTTGGTGTCCTCATATCTCCTTTTAGCCCACTGGTGTTTCAGAGCAATTTTGACCATTGTAAACCAAAAGCTTGGGTTAGTGAAAGCAAAGCTCATGTCCAGGTTCAGAGTCCCGTTTCTTTTGATTCACATTTCTGATGCGGTTGTTTTGTGCTCTGCATTTCCTCTTAACTCTTCTTAACAATTGTTCTTGACCACCAATGGCTCCCAGGTGCACACAAAGCATGGCAGAAATCAAGGTGGGCACCCAAAACTTCCATGGGTGCCTCACCTTCCAAAAACACACCTGTAGGAGACTGAATACAAAGGAAGGCCCAGAGGCTGGGAAAACACAGCTGAGCCATGCTCTCACCCAGAAACCTCTCACAAATACACTCCCATTCCTGCATCCATCCTGCATCTCAAAAATCCAACTCCCCTTTGGACAGCATTTCAGTGCTCTGAGCTGTACTGTCCAGACAAAGCCCTTGTTCTTTACATTCCTATGTCATTGGAAATGCAACACCACTCCATGTAAGGCGTGCAAAACATCTAGCTTTAAAACACAGCCCTGGATGCAGTTACCTGGTCCTTGGGCTTCTCCACTGCCAGGATGAGTGGGAGGCTGATTTTCCTTGAGGAACCTGCCTGAAAAAGCAAAACCAAGATTGGTTTGCAGCTTGCCAGGTTCCAGCAATAGCAGAGGACATGTACACAAGTCCTTGTTGCATACTCCCAATCTCCCTGTGCTGACCTCTGCCAGGGCATCCCAGCAGAACAACCTGCAAGCTCCAGGCAAGCACAGGGAAATGTACTGGAAGATGCAGAGGTTATTTTCATGTCTCACAAGAAATCACTTGTCTGCAGCTGTTTCTTTCGTGCTATATTTTCATTTCAGTGGATGCCACTTGCATTTTATAGCTTCATAGTTTAAAATAAATATAGTTAAAAATTTATTAACTGGTCTCGCTTCTATTTCTAGTTACTTTCCAGAAACATGTTAGGGAGCTGCAGCCAAAAAAGCTGTACATGAATCTCATAACCAGATCTCATTTATGATGTTGATTCCATCTCTAGAGAAAATCAAACCCTGGCACTCTGTAACTCTGGATCTAGAGGCAGGTTTTGAGCAGTGAGATCCAGAGGCTTTAGACCCAGTTTTACCCCTCCCTAACAGGCTGGATGGAAAAGTTGTGTTCAGGAAATGCTGATTAGTTTGTCTTCCTCTCCTGTTACACCAATTCCCAGAGCTCTCTCCCAGGCTCTCCACTCACTGTTTCGGATGCTGTGCACTACACTAAATATTACAGTTTTCTTTTGCAAAACAATTAAGATTTATGATTGCCTTGCTGATCAGGAACAGCAGGAGACACCTCTGCTGACAAAATCAACCTTTCAACCCTAATTATTCATGTCTAATTACACTGCCAAATGAGGCCCAAATAAACCAGGTTCTTCTGTGGCAGGTGAAATCAAGTCAGAGGAAAGTGCAGGCTTCCTTGTCATCCCAACCATGCAGGAACACTTATTTTCTTTCCCTCAAAATATGCACACACAGTTCCTGCAGCAAAAGAGGGAGAGGCTTTCTCAGTGACTTTAAAAGAAAGGGTAAGAATGATTAATAACATCCTGAGAAGAAATGAAAGCAAGACTGGGAAGGGTTCCCTATCCCAAAGTACCTTGCTAATAGAGTTTGGAGTCTGTGGTGTCTCATCCTTCTGTGCCGATGGGCTATTTCCTTCCACGTCTTTTCCTGCAACAAAAGAATGTGACTCAAAACCAGAGAAATTCTGTGCAAAACCATGGCTCATCATAGCCTTGAAGGGCTACTGCTAACAGCACACAAGGGAAGCTATCATGAGAAAGAGCAAGCACTCCATGATCCCAGAGAGGGATCGTGTAGAATTTGAAATAGCCTCAATCCTCATGCTTGGATAACAAGACTGCTCAAAAATAAAGTCTCAAAACACCATGGAAAACCAGCACGATGGTTGCAAAGTCCAGTATTTGAAAGCAGGAAAAAAACAGAAATAAAGTTGCTTATGCATCCTTAATCAGCTCCCTTCTGTGTCTGCATTATGATGCAGTCTTTAATTACATTACCACAGTCTGTTCTTTCCTTACATACCCCATGCCTTGTTCAGTGCAAATAATAAATGCAATTCAGTTAATAAGCAGCTATTCAATCCTCCTTGGTCAGTGTCTGGCAACTGTACACTGATGCACTTGATAGCACGCTTTGTTGGACAAATAATAACCATGATCACAAAATGTTACAGAAGATAGAAGAGTATCTAGGCATAATTAGTAAAACAAAATTTAAAAACCCCAACACACTTGCAGAAAATCAATGTCTTCTGACAAAGTTATTTGTTAAAATAAGAAATATTTTCAATTTATGAGCAGTAAATGAGTACTATGACATTTTCCAATCGTTGTAGAAATATATCCTCACTACTCAATTATTCTAAACCGGCATATATTATATCCTGGCATGAGTGTGTGTAGTTCTAGTCCAAGCAATAAAATATAATGATAAATACTATTCTTTTGGCCAAATGTAATCATGGCCTTACAGTAAAAGAAAGCACAGAGCTTCTATTTTAAAAAAAATGGCCAAAAAATAGCATCTGATGAGACTAGAATTTTAGTGCCAAGACAGTCATTGTTAACCAATTATAATGCCATTTTCTTCTCAGAATCACTGGCAATCAGAGCTTCAGAATACAGGATGCAGCAAAGAACCACCAAGACAGTGAAACACAATCCATTTGTGGCACACTGCAAACATGGGAACAGTTGAAAATGTTTCTAACACTGTGCGGGCCAGCCTTGGGAACACCACCAAATCCAAAACCAGCAAGGGAAAACCCTGATTCTCCTGAAGTCAGCAGAAGCTGTCATGGCTGTGTCAGGACCATAATTTCTCCTGGAATTATCAAAGCAGCCATTTAGGAAGCCAAGCACTGTTAGAAAAGTCAGCCACAGAGGCCCGTGCTGACACAGGAGGCCTGGGAGAAGAGGGACAGCACGTGAGCTGGTCATGTGGGCGAGTGGAGTGGCGGGAGGACCCACAGACACCCAGTAAGGTGATGCAACAACAGGGGACCCATATCGTAACCTGCTTTCTCAGCTGTCACTTATCCTCTGGAAACACTTAGCCCTAAATAATGCACTCAGAAACCTGATGTTTGTGGACAGGAGGAAGTTAAAAAAAAATCCCCAGTGGCCTGAGATTTGGCAGTGCCTTTGTGCTACCATGACAAGTGGGATGGATGGTCATAAGCACTACTGTGCATGGATTAGAACATGGATCTCCATACTTTTTCTTTCTGTCATGGCATTTTCATCTCTAAAACCCCCATTCTTCTTGAAAGAGGCAGAGGAGGATGGAAGAAACTCAGAAAGCCATGTAGCTGCTGTACTTGTTTCCTATGAAGAGTTTTTTCTGCGCATGTATGGGAAAGTAACATATGGTCTAAAAGTTCAAGTCAAGTTAATGGGAATCAGCTGCTGCCTGCCCCAAGGGAATGGTGTCTATTAGCATAACAGAATTCACAGCCATTCTTTATAATGACTAATTTCTTAAAAAAAGCTTAACTTCAACCTTGCAGCCACACAAAAAGTNCAAGTGGCCATCAGCACTGCTGTGCATGGATTAGAACATGGATCTCCATACTTTTTCTTTTTTCATGGCATTTTCATCTCTAAAACCCCCATTCTTCTTGAAAGAGGCAGAGGAGGATGGAAGAAACTCAGAAAGCCATGTAGCTGCTGTACTTGTTTCCTATGAAGAGTTTTTTCTGCGTATGTATGGGAAAGTAACATATGATCTGAAAGTTCAAGTCAAGTTAATGGGAATCAGCTGCTGCCTGCTCTGAGGGAATGGTGTCTATTAGCATAACAGAATTCACAGCCATTCTTTATTATGTCACATTTCTTAAAGAAAGCTTAACTCCAACCTTGCAGCTGCACAAAAAGCCTGCATGTGAGACATTTCTGCCTTCTCTCAGTAATGCAGTTAAAAGGATTTATACCTGAACAATGAGATTTTCCCTGTTTCTGAGGTTCTGGACCATCCTGCTTACAGAGCATTATGGAAAGAAAGGGAATATGCAACTGTTCATTCTTACTGTATCATTTATAAGGCTTCATTAGGTATGTTTAGGAAGCAACATCTACTCGTTTCTTACACCAAATGCATTAAATGGAAATTGTGAGGGAAGGGCTGTTTCAGAGGAGAGCTATCTTTGCCATCTGTCTCAAGCAGTCTGCAGCAGCCATGCAGAAGCAGAGGGCCAGTCCTTCTTTGGAAAGCAAACTTCATTGGAACAATGTGGAAGTTTCTCAAGACCCCCCACACACAGCTAAGTGTACAGAAAGCCCAAAAGTGAGAGTCTCACCCAGAGCACAACAGACACAGCCACCTCAAGAAAATAGAGAGGAAACCACAGAAAAAAAAATAAAAGGAGCTAAACATGAACTGGCTATAGAAGCTGAAGCTCTTATCTCCCTGATCAAGAAAACACAATGCCCACAACAGAAAGAGAGATTAATCTCTCATGACTCAAAGTGCTGGCTGCTACCAGGGCACACAAAGAAGGGTCCTCCACAAAGTAGCCCAAAAGTTCTGCACCAAATAACAAAAAACATTTTGGGAAGAGAATCAGTAGTGCTTATGGCAACAGCCTTCATCACACTGTGAAGAAAATTGCCAACACTCCAGTCTTGCAGCTAGAGAGTAGAATTACTGATACTTTCTTTTTATCCATTATTGTCATGCACAGGGAAACTAAATATTTAGTTCCTTTTCAGAACAGTGACCATTCCTTTTCTTTGGTTTTCTGCCTGGCATCAATCCTACAGGTGCATTTGCCTTTCCCCTTTATAAAGAATGACACAGCAAGCATGACTGATAAACTACAAGAGGAAATACAAGCTCTGATGTATGAATAAACTATTGCAAATAAAACCCATTTCTGCTGTAAATATCAGCCACATGACCCAGTGTGAACACCTGAAATGTAGTTCCGTGTATCCTTCACAGGAAAATTCCTATATTCATGAAAGTACATATCTGAGGATGCAGATAAGCGAATCTGTATTTTTATTTAAAGACTCTGTGTGATCTTGCAGCCTAATCAAAAAGAGAGATTCTGTAAAAATTATTTTACCAATAAATTTCCTATTCTCTGAAATAGAAAATAGAGAAAGGTTCTCTCTCCTCATGGCTAAGTGAAAGACAGGAACAAGGAACAAGAATTCATGTCTCTAATTTGTGAGCTTCCTATAAAAAGAAAATATCTTACTCAATTTTCTCTCAGTTACAAGAATCATTAGGACTTTTGTATGCAAGCAAAAGGCAAGAGTCCAAAGTGTTATTCCAGATAGTACCCTCTGCATTTCCCATATGTTCCCTTTTAAAAAAAACACCAAAAAATCTCTTGCTGAACTGAATCTCCATAGCACTGCTCTCCTGAGATGTGAAGTCTGTCACTCCCTTCTCTCTGAAATATTTACTTGCACATCTTCATTATTGGAGGGGAATCCTAGGTGATGGTGCAGCGAGACCTGCAGCTCCAGCCACATCACAACCTGCTGAATTCTGGGCAGGAAATCACTGGGCTTTGCTGCCCACTGCACCTACTCAACAGAACCAGTCCAGTGCTCACATAAAGAAAACCTGCTGGGCTCAAGCAGCAAAACACAGACCACTGGAAAAGCCTTAAGAACTGAAAGCTCATGTAAGACAACAGAGAAAAATAGAGAACAGAGAAATATGGGATGCAGACCTGTGGCTTATCTATGATGATAGCAGCATTGTTCAGAGGAACAGGAGAAGGCAGGGAGAGGCACACAAGGCTCAAAGGAAAACAAGGCAGAAGCAGCAGCAAAGGAGTGAAAGCAGAGCCTGCCATAGGAAATGGTGACTGAATGTGAAGAATAACAGGCCCTTCTTGCAGGAAAGATGAGGAAAATGAAGAGACAAGGCAGCTCCATATGGATGGCAAAAGAAAAGAGTAAAAGAGGAATAAGGATAGACAAAACCCCAGACTCCCTACAAGAAATCCTCTGACTGAAGCAGTAACTTCTGTTTGTTTAAAAGGGATATTCTCACCTTTACAAATCCTTTGGCCTATGCTCTTCCTTTGCAACACTGAGGGCTACAGCCCTCACTGACACCAGTCCTGGAGGTTACCTGGGAGAACTGTGCAGCAGCACAGAAGATCCAGTGTGGCTCAAGGCACTTGTTCTGCTGAGCCCAGCAAAGGCTGCCAGCAGGGATCACAGAAAAACAAGGTGATGGGGGAAGCTGAGGAAGAGAAAAACTCTTCCAGCCACCTCCTCCACACTGAAACCCTCAACTTTCCCTGGTTTCTAAAAGATTACAGCACTGAAATATCACTCTGATGGAGTCAGTAACTTTTTTAGCATTGAAAATGCTGGTAAAAACTGAAGAAAGAACTGGATAACTCTAAGCCATGGCTCTCCATCACCTTAAAGCAATGAGAAGTGAATATAGGCTGGAAAATCAGCCCTTCAGCTCCCAAGGATAGCAGAAGCGAGCTATTTATTTGCCACATTTGTACAGACTGTACTTATGGGCAGTCAGCTGTACAGAAGTCCCTCCAGGTTTGAAATGTACAATTTGTACATTTGTAAAGTGAGATTTTAGGTGTCCCATTATTTTAAATTGTTTTCAGTTTGATTACTGAAAGGTTGTTGAAGCTTCCAGCAGCCTCAGTGACAGCCAGGATTAGTCAGCACTGCTGAAAATAGGCTCCCCACCGCCTTACAGCAGACACTCACAAACAAAATACCTGCAAAATCAGAGGCCCTTGAAACCTTTGCACTTAAAGACAATTAGCTCAGGAAACCCAGACCTGGTTCTGTGCTACATCTGCAAAGCCCAGAGAGTCTGTTGGGAGCTACATCTATATGAGCACAGAAACCTTTTGACAGATGCTGTGTCCTTTCTCCAGATATCAGCGCTTTGAGACCTCACAAAGGTGCTGTGAGGTTTGGCTATTTAGCACTGACATGGCAGCTGCAGATGACAGCTCTACAAACTTGTGACTGCCCCCTGAAGCACTTGTTTACAGACTGGAATAGAAGCACTGTCTGCAGACTAAAATCAAGGGAAGAATTCAGTGTTTACTGTGAGCAACAAATTCTGAAACAATAAAATGAGCTCTTTTTCCATCAAGAAAGGTGCTAGGAAATTCAAAGCTTAAAAAAAAAAAATGTAAAGAGAATGCTTAAAGCCAGTCTGCCATTCATTGCAACCTGTCAAGATTCCTGGTACTTGTAGTGCTTGTAGGTATTTACAGAACATTAACCACAGAAATTTTGCTCTTGTACTATTTATCCTGGGCTCAATTGTTTTCAGGGGAAACCTGCCATTAAACATCTGCAAATGGGGACAGTAAATTTTCAGCAAGTCCAACGCTTAGGGTGAAACACATCAAGTGCCTCGAAGTGGATGCGCCTGAAAACATTCTAGTCATTTTTTAAATATAAGGCCATGCAGCATTGAAACAGGTACAAACCCCAATCCTCATGCCCTCCATGCCCACTTAATGCCATGGCAATGAAAAACAACCAACCTGGGCTGAGTGGGTAGATGTCATTGTCGGCCCCGAAGAACAGATTGCGCGTCAGCTTGCGAGGATCAACCTTCTGAGGGGTGGATGAGGCCGGACAGAGGGAGAACCTGCGACGGAGAAAGTTCTCCTCCTTCATGGCATGAGCTGTGGGGGTTTTCTGAAAAGGAGAGGTAGAAATTACTGTTAATGTCAAGACACAGGAAATCAAAGTTTTCACACCTAGATGGCTTCAAAGCCATCTAATCCGATGCAGTGTGCCAGATCTTTTTATAGAGTGCCAGAAGGCTATGCAGGGGGAAAATATATGTTAGTTTGAAGCTACAATTACTGATTTGCTGACTCTCAGTATTTGTAAACTGTAGGGAAGCATGACACTGCTCCTCAGTGAATCCAGTAAGTATAATATCTTCCGGCCTACAAGGATCTATTAGGATAATAGCTACTCACTGGGTCCATTCTGTGCCTAACATTCAGTACACAGTGCCTGAAACTCTTTTTTATTTTTAAAAAAAAGGCTTTTGAGTCTCATGAATGGAACTCCATTGGTATCAGCAGAGTTACACCATCTCCACACAAATCAACATTAATCTGAGCTGCGTAGTGGAAAACCAGCTGCACTGGCTGCAGGGAGCAGTAAGAGATCGCACCAGTCACTCCCACCCTTGTTTCCTATCACAGCACATATATAAATGATTTTGGTTTCTTTAAAATAGCATTAAGATCAGCCTTGCAGTTTGATCAGTAAGGCTGATCAAAAGCATTGCTGCTCTGTGAGAGCAGCATTTGTGTCCCCAAAAGACTCCCTGCATCCCTGTACTGGTGGTACTTTGCTCTTTACCACTGCTTGGCTAACGCATCAGACCATCCTGGCTGGAAGTGAATGGGTTTTTTTTCATACCCATCCAACAAGCAGTTCTTTCTTACCCTTTACAAACAGCTACTATAACTGTCTCCTTCCCAAGTTACAGGCTTTATTCTCTCCCCACGTGCAGCCAGAGACAGAGCACTGGATAGCAGTAAGGAGTGCAAACCGAGCCTTTGGTGGGCATCCCTCACCACAAAGTCTGCTGCTTCTCTGGAGGACAGGTAATGAGGTAATGAAAATCCTTTAAGGATAGTATATATTTCCTGAAAAGCATCTCCAAGTTTTCCCGTCTCTTTTAGGCTAACAAAGAAGAAAAGGCTGTCCAGAGTCACAGTGCAGTTCGGAAGGGAAGGACCAACATGCTCCTAAGGTGACCCTCATAGCACAAATGGGAAATGGGCTGATGACAGGCTAGAACACCCTGCCCTACCCTTCCTGCTCCCAGCACAACCCCTGTGCTTGCACTGGCCAAATGCCCCAATTTAATGGGGAACCCTCAACAGCCTCTTGAAGCTCAGCCTTTACAGTGAAGACACCACAAGGGGATGCCATGAATGTGTCCCAATGAGGAACTCCCCTCCTGTGTTTTGTCTGAGCTCTGTACCTTCACCTGCCCTGCCAATCCCTGTAGATGACAGGCCCAATGTTTCAGGTTTTGCAGCTTTTAAAAATTTATTTGCCCAGCAGGCTGCATCAGCTTTATAAACTAGCTGGCGTGTAGAAGGCAAGAGAGAATCTGCTCCTCCTTTCCTGCAAGAGAAGGCCTCAGTGCCCAAGAGCTTAATTTGATCTAAATCAGGCTGGCCTCCAGCAATGCGCATGGGTTACCACAACCACTTTGAGCAGGTCCTTCTGAACCCAGCTCACCAGGGGATGTGTGAGACATCAGATGTGAGGGTCTGTAACATCCAACAACAAGGTAATGGGTAGGTGTGGCTAGCCCAAAAATAGGACTCCCCTAGGCTACACAGCTGCCACTTGAAGGGGATGTGCGTCCCCTGTGGGCCTGCATCATAGGTGGAGGATGAAACAAGGTCTGTGCAGTGATCTCTGAGAACCCCAAAAGCCCTGTGTGTCAGCATGGCCCCCACACACTCAGCAGCAGAATTTCACTGCAAGCCCTTCACACAGCTCGTGGTGAAAGGCTTTG
This sequence comes from Drymodes brunneopygia, assembly GCA_013400955.1. Lineage (NCBI taxonomy): Eukaryota > Metazoa > Chordata > Aves > Passeriformes > Petroicidae > Drymodes > Drymodes brunneopygia. The sequence continues at coordinate 11,310 of VZTZ01029552.1, read as the reverse complement.
TGTTTGAGCTCCAGGACACGCACGCTGGATGGGGCCACCACGGGCTGAGCCTTCACCTGGTACCTCACACAGGGCCGTGTTTCAGGCTGATGACGTGTGATGGCAGCCAGGTGAAATGAAGTGGCTGCAGCTTTCCACTCGCTGCTGCCCTGCCTCTGGTCAATTCAACTGCCCAGGAAACCGCTCTGCAAACTTATCCAGGCTCAAAACGTCCCCAGGTTTCCACTGTGGCATCTCTGAGGCAGCAGGTATCACAGCTAACTTAGCAAGGTAAATAAACCTCTGTTTGCTTAGAAACTCTTGATTGCATATAGCTGGGTGGGGAGAAGATGCAAAACTTAAATGCTGACTTTAAAAAATGAAAGGAGAGAGGAGGAAAACATAGCCAGCTACGTGCCTGAAGGCTAAGTATTTAAAAATAATCCAGGTCTAAATAGCTGGGTTTGGAATGCTAACAGTGAGCTATTTTTTGTCCTTGTTCCCAGAAAGGCAGTTTCAACTCTCTACCTCTAGAACTGCTCGAAAGTGGCTCAGAACAAAAGCAGATGAGTGTGGTATTTTCCCCAAAAAGCAGTGACCTGGCTAGGCTATGCCAATCATGCAGGAAGGCATTAAGAAATCCCAGGTCCACCCAGTGGAAGCAGGCTGGAGAACAAGTAAACAAATATAAACCACCCATCCATCAGCTCTTACGCCCTGACAGGAAAACAGAAAGGCTGTGTCCATCATCATTTTGTCACAGCAATACCATGAGCTGTGTCAGTGAAGAACTGCCAGGCAGCTCACACTGATGTCAGTGGCAAAACCCCAAAACACAATTTCTTTCAACTGTTGCTCTATTTACCATGCAGAGAGACCAATACTCTAATGTTTTGCTCACTTACTATTTCACACTGTTCAACCACAGAATAATTGTCAGAATTACTGTGCTGATGCTCTCTCATTCCCACAGTTATTGAAGCCACCAGCTTGATGGCAGAATAAATCTGGATGTCTTGTTCAACTAGGAACAGCCAGTAACAAAGGAAAAAGACTTTTCTCAGGTCTGGCTCCTCTCTTACATATCTTCATACAAACTTGTGGCAGCAGATCATCTCTTTTTTTT
>VZTZ01029552.1:0-10113 GCA_013400955.1 Drymodes brunneopygia | reverse complement strand
AACGTCCCCAGGTTTCCACTGTGGCATCTCTGAGGCAGCAGGTATCACAGCTAACTTAGCAAGGTAAATAAACCTCTGTTTGCTTAGAAACTCTTGATTGCATATAGCTGGGTGGGGAGAAGATGCAAAACTTAAATGCTGACTTTAAAAAATGAAAGGAGAGAGGAGGAAAACATAGCCAGCTACGTGCCTGAAGGCTAAGTATTTAAAAATAATCCAGGTCTAAATAGCTGGGTTTGGAATGCTAACAGTGAGCTATTTTTTGTCCTTGTTCCCAGAAAGGCAGTTTCAACTCTCTACCTCTAGAACTGCTCGAAAGTGGCTCAGAACAAAAGCAGATGAGTGTGGTATTTTCCCCAAAAAGCAGTGACCTGGCTAGGCTATGCCAATCATGCAGGAAGGCATTAAGAAATCCCAGGTCCACCCAGTGGAAGCAGGCTGGAGAACAAGTAAACAAATATAAACCACCCATCCATCAGCTCTTACGCCCTGACAGGAAAACAGAAAGGCTGTGTCCATCATCATTTTGTCACAGCAATACCATGAGCTGTGTCAGTGAAGAACTGCCAGGCAGCTCACACTGATGTCAGTGGCAAAACCCCAAAACACAATTTCTTTCAACTGTTGCTCTATTTACCATGCAGAGAGACCAATACTCTAATGTTTTGCTCACTTACTATTTCACACTATTTAACCACAGAATAATTGTCAGAATTACTATGCTGATGCTCTCTCATCCCCACAGTTATTGAAACCACCAGCTTGATGGTAGAAAAAATCTGGATGGCAGAAAAAATCTGGATGCCTTGTTCAACGAGGAACTGCCAGTAACAAAGCAAAAAGACTTTTCTCAGGTCTGGCTCCTCTCTTACATATCTTCATACAAACTTGTGGCAGCAGCTCATCTCTTTTTTCACCACATGAATCAATTTGAGTAAGTTCCTCTTAACTGGTGCTTTTTGGCAGAAGACCCCCAGTGACTGAAGCTTGGGGAGAAGCAGCAGCAGAGATATGTCTGTCTGTCTGTCTGTCACACACACACAACCATGCAACACACCATGCCACCAGTATGGTGTTTTCTGGCTTGATTTTCAAAAATACCTACATAAGATACATTTGACCCTCATCCAGACAGACTCTTGTGTAGCACAAAATCACAAAACCAGACCTTTTTTTTCTTCTGTATTTTGGGTTTTCTTAATATATCAGACACCTTTTTCCTTGTCAGGAGAAAATGTACTTTGCATTAAGATTCTACAATAAACCTGAAATAATTGGTTTGTTTCCAAGAGGCATCTCTGTGTGTGTCTGCATCTGTATCTACCCTGTTTCATCTTCCCTCCCAACCCCTTTTGTACCACTTGCAAAGGTCACGGAACTCCAACAGGCATGAGAAAATTTAGTTTCTTGAAAGTTGTATCTTCTTAAAAGATCAATGGCTGAAGAAAGGAGGGAAACTGTAAAAGTTCTCCTCTGAATCCAGCTACTACCAAATATCAGTGAATCCAACATAAGCCACAAAGCCGTGAAAAATTGAGGCCTCGTTAGCTTTTCATAACAGGGCTCTTTACACACCTAAATAATCTAGAAAACACACAAAAATTCAGTGCTGATGAAGTATCTAGTAAGAAATAAGCAACAATAGAAGACGGCTTTCTAGACATGAGTGATTTAGAGCCTCAAATCTTTCATGGCTGATTTGAAGACAACACTGTTGTTCTGAAACCCAAATCTACTTCTAAATCAGTATTTTGGAGATTGTTTGAGGATATGGAAGATGCTTCATGGAAACCAGTTCTGTGGGGGCTCATGGAATAGAGAGAACGTAATAATCAAAACTGGGCCAGAATTGCAGAAGGCCAAAAATTGCCACTCTGTTGCCAAACCACTTATGTAACACCAGGCAAGAAATGTCACCCACTGCTACTGCATTCCCTCCAAATCCAGCAGAAGAGTTGTCCTAGAAAGACAACATGTCTTAATTTGAAGATGCCAACTGGTGCAGAATCCATAAACTCACTTTGGAAAATAACCTCATAATGAAAAACCTTCATTCTGGCTCTTGCACGAATTTACCTGGTTGTTAGTCTTGATAGAATAAAGTGCCCTGAAGTTTGCAGCTCAGGTCATTTCTGCCCTTCCATTTTGTGCTCTTGATCATAGAAATGAAGGAAAGGTAATACAGAGAGTATTGACAGAGCCACTAAACACAGTACTTTTCAGGATTGTCCCTTTAATGTTGACAGCTCTCTAAGCAGTAATGGGCTATTAAATATGAACTGCTCACCAGAGCTTAAAAAGGAATAAATACTCCAGCAGGAAGAAATATACTTCTTACTAACCCTGTCTTTGAGACCTCCTTATCTTTTAAAAATGCAAAATACAGCAGAAGGGAAGTCAAACCCCCATGAAGCACAGGACAAATGAAAATAGTGAACTTAACAGGGTGCAATGGCCCAATGGGACTTTCCCTCCCAGGTGACTTCAGGAACAGCCAATGCAGAGCAATGGGGTAAGAATAAAAGTTACTTTATCAGCAAATGGGAACTGCCAGTGCTCTCTTCTGGGACTGGACCCATTTTGGGTGAGGGTATTGACTAAAACACTAAAATTGGTGCAAAGATGCCTCTGCATCCTCGGCCTTTTGTGCTTGCTGGGAAGACAGTGGCAGCTTTCAGCATCAGGCTTGAAGTTTCTGGGGATGGAATTTTCCTGGCTCCTTCTTTAAATTTTCAAAGTTCCTGATATACAATTACCGCACAGCTAAACACTGTGCAGATATCATGTTGTCCGTACCCTCTGCAAACTTGTGGGTAGGTGGTTTGCTTACTCTCATTTCCAGCGTTTTAAAATAGATTGGAAATATGTACTTCTCTATAAATAGTTAATTAGGGGTTTTATATAGTTAAGAAGGCTGTGCTAGTTAGAGGGGGCTCTTAATTTATTCAAAGCTTGTTTCCAACAACCTTCTCTTTTTCTGGTCACTAAATATTTCCCAGAAATGAAATTAAATTGTATTTTGTATTCAAAGCAGTCATTCACTCCAAAACCTGCATCAATAGGGAAAATTAGATCTAAAGATACTGACATTTTCTGATCCAATTAACCCTGAGGAGGTAAAAATTTCATAAATGAAATGAGAAGGCAAATTGCTAGCAGATACATTTCTAGTGATTACAGTTCTAAGTATTTATAAGGAAAAACAGCAGCACAGATCCTCAGTAAGGGTAAATTATTAGTTCAGTAGTGTGCTGGTGATTTACAACAGCTGAAGAACCACAATCAATTCAGGAAGTCTGTGAAATCTGTTTCTGAAAGCTATTCCCAAAAATGCCTATTAATAAGACAGATAATTGGACAACCAACCCCCTACTAACAGTTACATAAAACCTGATACAGTGAAAAGTGGCTGTGCAGGCAATGTTTTTCTCTACCTAATTCATGTTTGATTAGAGAAATGGCAAAACACACATATTGCAGCTGACACTAAATGTTTTGGGCTCTTGGGCTGTTAGTTGGAACCTGCAGCAATGGAGCTTCACAGCAGGTGTCAGCTATTCTCTATTCCCCTGATTATTTAGGGTCAGCTATTTCTCTGTGGGGCAGGCAAGGGGACCTTTTCTGCAGGGGTGCTCTGATTTTATGGATTGCCATATCTTCTGGTGCATGCCACACTACTGAGCCTGACAACCAGTCCAGGCTGGAAAATCAAGTAGCGTGGGTTGCTGAAGACACCCATCTGTGATGAAGGGATGGGTTTTGTTAGGATTATATCCAACAGATTTCTCTCAGCTGCTTTGGCAAGCTCAGGAGCATGGCTAGTTTGTCCCTACAATCTAACTCAAAGCTCACATGTCCTGAAGAGTCCTTAGAGCTGACTCCCTTGTGCTGTTTGTGTGGAAGTTGCCTGCCACAGCCACCCCAGCAATCTGCCCTTGCTTTCTCTGAGAACAGAAGAACAACTTCTTTCTATCCCCTCCTGCCTCTCTCCTGCCTTTTCCTGCACTGGGCAGTGAAACTCACATAGTAATCAGGAGACAAAACTATTTCCTCCCTTAATTCTCTGTAAGATGTCTTGATTAATGTTTTCTTTGTACACACCAGAACATTTCCAGCTTCAGGCACACCAGCAGCACTCAGATGCATAATCTTCTTACAACTAATCTCTCTCCACGGTAGGCATTATGAACAAAGACTACAAACAGAACAACTGTAGGCAAAACCAGGCCCTGAATGCCTGCACTGACTGAAAAACATCCCAGGTTGTTCCTCTTGGGGATCCCTATCTAATACAGGACTAAGAAATTTCAAGGTAGGGTCATACAGGGCAGAACATTTTAATTCATGTTGTAGGAAAACCTTATCTTCAGAATCATCTTTGGTTTGAATAAACATCTGTGAGCAAACACCAGCCCATCACTAAAGCCATGTTGTGTTTGGGAAACGGATCACTGCAACCCTATGGCTTAGAAAAGAGCACTGCAATAAGCACTGCATACACAATCCTTGTGTGGTTTGCTTTTTTCCTTAAAACAGTTGCAACTGACTCAGTAAACATTGCACTGGTGATTTCTTCCAGCTAAGAATATCGAGTGGGTCGCTGAAATGAATGCTTAATGATTTTTACATCTACCTCCTCTGTCCTTTAACCTGTAAATTGATTGTTATGTAAAGGCTATTAATTTAACAAAGCATATTAAACTTCCCACGAGCACTGAGGAGCTTCTCCTGACTTAGCATTTCACTGGTCTTTCCCCTTGTTAACTGCATAGATCATACCTCACTTGCTGTAATTACAACTAGTACATCAACATTAATTATTTCTCTGGTAATGGCAGGTGCATGCAAAACACTACCAAAAGGATGAGAAAGTCTCCATCATTCAGTGAAAAATAGCAGCGAGAACCTTTCCTGCAGATCTTTTTATCTTAGTCCCTCACTTTATTTTCAGTAAATCATACTTTGTATATTCTCCTTTAGCCCCCAGTTCCTGAAGGCATCTCAATTCAATATAGCTTATGCAAAGGCATTTTCTTGAAGCACCAATCTATGCAGGAAGGTAAGGTGCTTGCTTGGAATCTTCTTCAGCCCTTTAATCCCATGTTCTAATATTTTCAACTGAAGAGATAAATCACATCTGTTAAGTATATATCAAGCACCTTATCTATCGTACTGAATTTTTATTTAAAGCTTACCATTATTTGTTAGTGATATTTCTCATCAGCTTTCTTTTAAGCAGGGAAAGTCAAAACTCAGATTAGCAGACCCCCCACCAAAATCTAATGTACAACCAAGCACACGTGCACTGTATAGGAAGAAATGTGCCATCACAGTTCACAACTCATCTCCTGATGCAGTTTTCATAACAAACTAGCCAAGAAATTCCAGTGAGGATCCACTTTGAGACAAACTCAGGAAAACAGATCTCTGCCTCTAAATTTCTGTTCATCTAGAAATAGTTCCATACATCTTTAATTGTAAGATTCANAGGTTAGGCTCTAAAAAACAGTGTTGAAAGCTCTGTACTAGTTAAGGAAATAAGCACTCACTTATCAATTTCAATATAAATAATATTAAGCCCAAAGATGAAAATACTGGACATATCACTTAAAAAACCCCACTCAAAAGCAGATTTGAAGTGCTCTGCTTCCTTTTTGTTGTGGTTATTGATGTCGACAGCTCATCCACCAGTGGCAGTTTCCATTTGAGGCTCACTGTGAACACATCATCTCCAAGGCCAGGCATTTCAGGGACCAAATAATTGAGTCCCATGAAGAGNCAAGTCATCGAGTCCCATGAAGAGTATTAATGAATTACAGAATGGTAAACCACATCCACCTTTGACACATGTAGCTTTCCAGTAATTACCTGTAACCCACACAGTACCTATTGCTTGGGGAATGGCTATCCCACATCCCCCCATGCCCTGGAGTTTTTCTGTTAGCAATACCTTCCAACCACCTACCACATAATCCTTTAAAAATTGTAGCTGAATATCTAAGAGAACAGCTTTCTAATAACCCATTTTTTCTAGCGGTACCTCAGAGGTGAGAGACCCCAGGCAATGGTAAGGGCCACCCTGATGGATTCACCACAGCAGGCTTTGGGAAGAGGGAGCTCAGTCCCTCATGGGACCTGCCATCGCCACTCCTGCAGGGGCTGATAGGATTTGGGATAAACTCAGGGCAGTGAGATACGGTATCAGGTACGCAGAAACATAAATAAGACAGTAACTTAGTTGCTTTAGCTAAAGCTATTGGAGATTTAAAGGCATGACAAGAACACTTTGCTTTGGACAGGGGCACAGTTACATCATTTGCAAGCAGGCCACATCTTCAAGGTCAATTCTTGCCTTGATATTTTTCTTTGAAAAGAACATATTAAAGAGCATCATTACAACCTCATCCTGCTGTCTAAATCACATAATGAGATCATATTCCCTTTTAATTGAAGGACCCTACTTTTAATGACATTTTAAAAAAAACTCAGATGACTGCAAGCCTCACTGATGACTTTCTATGATATACACCTCTGCCTTTATACAATTAAGTCTAGAAAAGATCGTGCCTTGAAGCTACATTTCCACTACACAATTACTAGCAAATACCAAGCTAATTTGAAGACCTGCTTTCATGCTTGAGAGAGTCCTTCTGACATTATTCCCTTGTTTGTGAAATGTTGTCCCCTTGCAACAAAGTAAACCAAAATCAATTTTTACCTCAAGTCTGTTGAGCCATTCCCAGACTTGGGCTCAAAAGGGAACTCTGACACAGCAGTAAGGCAAAGGTAATGGCAGAAAAGGATGTTTACAGACCTTACAAGACAGAAAACAAGTGCTGTTCAACGTCACTAAGATTCTGTTCCAGATTATGCCATGAGCATCCACTGTCCTAAATAATTTTAGATTAGAAGTGTATTTCTACCTTGATGTCTTGTATGAGCTTAAACTATATTTCCACCCAATGGTTACTGAAGCCTACTAAATTATAGCTAACCTGTCTATAATATACTTCTGAAGAACAGGTAAACAATGGAGAAATGACCACATCCTGTGGGGCTCCAGTCATCCTGAATTTTCCACTCCTCTACTTTTTTGTTTCTCCTATCAGATTCAGACAGCATCTGTAAATCTCAGGGGCCTTCATAAGGAGGGCTGAATAAACACAACCAAATGAATTTTAAGGAAGTGTATCTATTTTTTAAGAGATCCTTATATGCCCCTGTTCAGCTTTTCAGACTTTTGGGCTCTGTAGTATACCAAAATCTGTTGTACAGTTGTTTAAATTTAGAATCCACCTATACCTCCTCTGATATAGCCACTCTCCCTGAAATTCTACAGGAAATTAATATACTGAGTATCTTTCCGTAAACCTCACTGTTTCTCAGAAACGAGAGCATCCAGATCTTCCTTCAACAATAGTTAAAAGACGGTACTGAAGTTATTTTGGTCCTTGATTTTTAATTAAAAATCTCTGCAGGAGAAGGGAAACTAGACAAGTCACAAAGAGCATGTAGGGTGGGATTTATGCTGTGTTAAATGAGCCCAAAGGACTCAAACCATGCAAAGGCTGATTGAACACACATGATGAAACCCACTGTCAGCCTCAATTCTCAAGATGAAAACATTTCTGTGCCTGTCTCAGTTTCTCCTCTCCCGGTTTACCTCACACAGTGAAAACAAGCAGACAGGATAAACTCTCTGCACTGTGGCTTTCCTTCAAATCAGCTGGAGGGAGTTTTAGGCACACAGATGGATGAGCACACCCATGTCATACATATTTAATGGTGTATTTGTCTTTGCCCATCTCCTTTTAACTGTTCAACTAAAACTATCCCAGTATTTTTGCAAGTGACTACTCTGCTACTCATACAATTGTCCCATGACCAGGTGCAGCATGCTGGACATAAGTAAGACTGAAACTGAGTTATCAGTCATAAACTAAAGCCCCGGGGAATCAGGACTCTCGGGCTTGTGAGCAGCAAAACTAACAATACAGCTCTTGATAAAAGACAACAAATCTGAAAGCTGTGGAATTCAGGAATAGGACTCTTCTCATCACTTTAAAGTTAACCTATACTGACACCAGCTTTTTTTGCCACTGAATGGAAAGATCCAGGCAAAAAAAATCCAAACTGAAATGACAGCACAGCTCGGCTACAAACCCTCCTGGCTACAAGCACTGGCAACTGGAAATACAAGGGGGGATCAAAATCAGCCCTGCCTGGAGAGCTGGGAGCTCTCAGCTGGGGAGGGTAGGGGAAGCACTAACCATGCAGCACAACACCAACACAAGGATGTCCATGCAAGTTCCAGCACTGCCATAGGGGAAGGAGGAGAGCTCAAAGGAGGGTATGGAGAACAAGGGGCACCTGCCAACCCCACTTCCACAGATTTACGGATCACGCTGACCTTCAACAGCTCCATGCAAATGCATAAATGTGGCTTTAAACAAACATAAACCCCTCCCTCCCACACAAATGTGAGCTGAGGTCTGACCCAAAAGGAAGATCAGGTCCTCAGTGTCCAGACTGGCCCTGTCTGAAAGGAAGCCAAACACAATGCAGCCAGTTCACAGCATTTTCTTTATCACAGTGCTAAGAGCAGCTATACAATGCTTTCCAATAAAGAACACAGCAATTTATCACAGAGAGACAGGAGTTAGCAGGAAACACTTCCATTATCTCTGCTGTGGAAAGGAAGTGACAAAGCGACGGGCTAAAAGGTGACAGACAGTTTTTATGAGGCCGGTCTTCAGGCCCTCTCAGGGCTGACCAGCTCTTCCATACTGGGAAAAAAGCAATAGGGTTCAGCTATGTGGGTCTCATACAACAAGAGGGACTTCTCAAGACAAACAAACCAAAACGAATGAAAATATCTGTACTCTGTCAGATTCTCAGGCTGGGTAAATCAGGGAAGTCTTGTGGCCTCCTTAGCAGGGTGATGCTGACTGACAGTGCAGGGCTGAGCATCCAACTGGTAGAACACAGGCAATCTCAGAGACCTGCAGTGCTGTGAAGAGAGGACAGAGGACAGCAAGATCCCATGGTGCTTCCTGGCAACTATTTGGTCTGTATTAGAAAAGCAGGCTTCAAAGTGGTTGCTCCAAATACAGAAAAATTTATAAACAAAAGGGCCCAGATGGGAAAGATTTGAAAAGTTTGGGAGGGCAACAGGGGAAAGAATAAACAAATATCTCTGAAATGAAGTAAGGAAGCACTTAAAATGGCAGAAGGCTAGATGGTCTGTACAGACTTTGTGGTGCCTCTAAAAGGTACAAAATCTTTAACATCCCATGACTGTGCACAGGTACCAAATTCCCCTACAGGGCACAAACACAGGCTGCTATTACCAACTGCAGTAATAAACACTATTGCTCAGCCATTAGCAATCAGGAGGCCCAGCAACCCAGTGTTAGGAGCTGTACAAACAAAAAACAAATAATTGCCTCTGCTTCAAAAAGCATATTGGGTTTCTATCATCTCAAGCAGCACTTGGACCCAAACATATTTGCTAAACAGCAACAGACCACAGCAGCTAATGTCTGAGCGAAGCAGAGAAAACTAAAGAGCGTAACACTTTAATGTCTTCCCCTGGATCAGGTCAGCTCATTCAGTGCCTTTCCCAGCAAAACTAATCTTCCACTGCAGTCATCTCTTCATCTTTAGAGAACTGTATAAACATAGGTATTAACAGCTTCCCTCCTGTGCAGCATCACCTCAGGCACCAGTTATGAGACTGCTGTAAGGACAACTGGGCCTTTTATAATGAACAATTTCCTATCAGGTTAAAAGTGGAGGCAAGGAGAAGTAAAAAGGAGCCATTCAGAATTGCTCACCAGTCGATTCTGCAGATTCCTGTGGGAGTGGGGCCAAGCTGAGACTGCCTGTGTCTGTCAATTTCACATAAACTGTCCTGACTGGAAACCATGCTGCCAAGAGATACAGGCAAGGACCTGTCTGATGTCTCTGGCTCTCTTTCCAGGACTGCCAATGTTGCCGGACTCTTTCAGGTGAAAGATCAGCTGTTGACAGTTTGCAGTTTCCACCCGATGCAAACAGAACAGACAAAGCCCATGAGTCAGCTCAGGGAAAGAAGTAATGTAACCCAGCAAA
>VZTZ01029536.1:0-17164 GCA_013400955.1 Drymodes brunneopygia | reverse complement strand
TGATCAATTTAAACTTAAGTAAGGAAAGGATGCTTTATTTGTAATATGAGAAAGAAATGCACTACAAATTTTAAAAGGTCTTCAAAGAACATTATTATGCAGGTATACAAAACTCCGTGTTAATTACCTTCGTCATAAAATTTGGTTTGGCCTCTAAGAAGAAAAAAATGATAAAATTTCCTGTAATTTGGATGATCAAATTCACCACTGATTTGGGTATATTACACATCAGAAAACACGGAGCCAAAAGGAGGGAAGTGTTACAACCAGCAGATATTATGCAGATCTTGATGCATTCAAATATGTACTTTCTATAGATATGTACAGGCTTTTACCTTCTCTTCCAGATTTTTCAGTTTATCAAGATTCAAATGCAAAATGCAGTTCTTTTTTTGCAGACTTCTTAATTAATGAAAAATAGTGGCACCACTATGCATAATGAATTATTATAAGTAGCATTATATACTCTTCATAATGAGTTGTATGATTCTTAATGAATCATAATGAAGCCTTTTTTGTCAGCTTACATTGATGGTTTTTGTATCTGATGAATTTTTTTTCAGCTGTAAATCTGATATATTAGTAGTATTACACATAATTTTAATTTCATATCCTAATTCAAAAATATGCCCATATAGTTAGATCAATTATTTATAAGAATCCGGAATACACATTATGTAATTATAAGCCCTTATTCACAAACAGTAATAACAGTAATAACAAAGAGCTATTAGCCTAATATCTTTTATTCCTATTTCTTATCAAAGATCCTTGCTTTTAAGAAAGATAAGGATACTAATGTCTTTCGGGAGGCAATATTTCACTGCTACATCAACACACAGCTAGGAACCCTCAAGTCGACTGAGCCAGTTGTACAAACATCCAATACAGCACGACTGCACATGATACCAGCTCATACCTTTTCACTCAATGCCATGGAGAAGGGATGTGTACCCCATCAACTCTGGGATCGGGCTGGCTATAATTCTGTAAAGAAGCTGAATCACTAAATAGTGATTCCAGGGTCAAAACTGCCCAAAAGGCTCACAGACGCCTTTGAATGTTACAAAATCAAATGGAATTAATAAGCTACAGTGCCAAATACTTCAAAAAACAGTCTTGAACTAAAGTTTTTACCAAGGCACATTAAAATCTTGTGATTCATTTGCAGATAATGAGATTTATGAGACTTGAAAAGATGAGCCCAAACTTAGTGATGGAAAAATGGCAACTTTTATTCTTGTGTAAGGAAAATGATCTCCAATTGATTTTATAGGAGTATCAGTTCCCAAACCTATGTTAAAGAGATAATAAGTGTAGGACTAGCGAATCTTTTCTTCAAGACTCAAACTGATATTTTATTTCTAAAAGCAGGGTTCCATCTGTCCATCGATTTGTCCATCCATTTGTCCATCCATCTATCCATCCATGCATCCTATCATCCCCTGAAGGACCAGGAAATCATAAATAATAATTAATAAGAAAATTAAAAAGAAACAGCTTGCTAGGAAAGGACCTATACATTGAAATATTCAATACTAAGTTTTGTAAATATTCAGGGATTTTACTTTGTGGGACTGAGGCTGGTCCTATAACTGAAGAAAATCGGCTGCTGAAATAGTGCTCACATGGAACACATCTTCCAGTATGATGTCATCAAAAGGAAACCCTCTTCATGTCCTCTGGTTTCCTTGGAATATGTGTGAGAACAATAGGCAGATTTCACACCTAAATCACAGTCCTCATCTACTGTATATCATAAAATTAGATACATCCTAGGTAGCATGATAGGGTTTAACAATGAGAGAGTGGAAAAAAAATGAGTTCATGGTAAGTCAATGATAACTATGAGAGTTTCCATCCTTGAAAAAAACCATAATTCTAATATTTAGGAACAGCATGGATACTTTTGGTTTGAGTTTTGTTATCACTAAAGGCTAATAGCCTGATCCATATGAAATAAAAAGTCCTTTAATGTAAAACTCTGCTTTCATAACCTGGAATTTTGGGGACATCAGAAAAAAATTAGATTTAAATCTAAATACATGTGCAACAAAGATATCTTTGTGAAGAGAGGAACGTGTCCAGAAAGTTGCCAAATAGAAATGACGGGCAGCAGCAGGAAGACCTGAGTATCTTATTATCTGAATTCAGCAGAATGGATAAATCAGTTGCTGCCCTTTATGGTCAGTGTCACAGTTAAGCAAGAAATTAATATGTGTCAGCTGTCCTTTAATGAAAAACATGCAGTATCAGAGGGAATTCTGCTTGCTACCTAACTGGGGCCACATCTAGTACTGATATGAAAAACCACCACCCTGCTGAATTCATCACACAGTATGAAATTGCTGCATGTGATTACTCTGAAAATGCTGAAGGAACCTGAAGAGACTCTGTGTAAATTAACACCTGCTCTTATGACTTCACCATGAAACCGGATGAATTATTCAGTGATGAGAATATACCTGGGAATTGCATTCCAAGGTGTACAGGGGGAATAAAATAAAGGTATGAAGGATCATTTGGACATGAGTTAGCTGAGAGACTTGTAAATCTTTGGAGCTCAATCTCATGATTCAATAATAAAATCACGATTATTTTTTTAAGCAAGGATAGTTTTTATATTGAAATTAAATCACTACAGAGAACCTATTAAAAAAATTCCCTGTGTAAATTATGTGAACCTTCACTAATTCTATTCTTAGTACCAAATATATGATATTCTGGGTATAGTCCTTCAGCACTCTGCACACAGTATAAGCAATTTTATGAAAAAGAACAAGGGATGTAATCCTGAAAAATCTGTATGAATCAAATTTTAGTGTATGCTGCAAAAAGTGCTGCAAGTATTCTGCTCTCTGTTGAAGGGGAAATGAAATGAAGATGCAGGATGTGTAAAGCTGCTTGATAGATAGTAGATTATTGTGGCATAGCTGGCATTAGAATTTGGCCAAATTCACAAAATAAGAAAGCTCAGATGGGAAAGCTATCTGCAACCTAACACCTCTTTTAGCCTCTCTTTCCATGAAAGATTTCCTTCTGAATCAGAAAGTGCACATCCCTCTTGTGATTTTTAAAAATAATTTTTGGCATTTTCTGGTTTTTTACAATCCATTCAGCACAATCTTTTGAAAGCATTGAGATTACCTGAAGGAAAGTCACTCCATCAGTGACTGTAGGTGAGTTATAAAAACTATTAATTACTGATCTGTACCATTACTGTCACATCTGCTACTCAAAACTACACAGCTCACTTAAAACCTGGGGAGCTATGGTATCTTACACCAGGTGACAAAGACAATTGCCCATCCGTCTCCACTGATACCTGGCCACAAGTGGATTTTTTCACTAATCTCCAAGTTTTCAGAGTTACATAACAATCAGAAAAGCTTTAATTTAACTGCCTTGTCAGAATGTGGTCTGTCACTTGCTGCTGTTTTCAAGATACAGTTAGTTAATTAAAAGAAAATAAAAATTTTGAATTGGAACTCAGCCTTTTCATTATCTAATTATCTAGTATTAATACAGTTAAAAATCAATCTATTTTCCAGAAGATTAAATGCCAGCATTATTTGACAAATTAAAATTTTTTCGCTATTTATTCAAAGAAAATATCTTTTGATATAAATGTCCATATAATATATAATTTCAAAGAAATTGTAATACCAATGTTCATTAAATAAGCTTTAGTTATAGAATAGCTTAACAATTTTCTATTACTCTCATCTTTATACAAACTTGTAAAGCTAATCTTCTATTCTTGAGGGAATTTCAGGAGGCACTTTTAGAATTTCTATATTACAAAAGGCAAACTTTGATCCAATTCTTAGCACAGAATTCTTTAGAATACAATATTAACATCTATTCATGATGAAGAGTGCGAAAGATTTTTAAAGCATGTAGTATTTTACTTGTGTGTTTAAAATATTCATTCCAAAACTGGTAAAATTACTCTTTGCGGATCTGAATTCATAAAAACAAGAAAAACTTTTCTTCAGGCCTTTGCCATACTTAACCATCACAGGAACTCTGAGCACTGTCTTCTAAATCTAGACATGTATGCTTGCCTTTGATGGGTATTTATTCCAGTTCCTCAGAATCTGCTCAGTTTCCAGATTTACAAGCCTGAGAAGTAATGAAAGCTGCAAACATTTAGGACAGGAATAAAACAGATCAAGTTCAAACACACTACCCAACATAAAACAGCCATATCAGCTTAAAATAAAGTTGATATGGCCCTATCAGTCACATGAACTTTCAGCATAAATTTGATCAGAGCTCACAATGATTCAGATGTTTAAATCAGATTCTTTTCCCCTGGTTTATAATACCTCAGCTATGCTAGGGATGTCTTCTTCATTTAAAAAATCATGATCTGTTCCATCAGCATGAGGAGACTGCTGTCACTGCGTATTATTTTGACTGTGATATATCTTACTGACAACATCACCTCCTTTTGATTTACTTTGACAGGACCTAAAATACATAAGTGGAATATTCTCCAAGGCATATAATCAATTGCATCTGCTGCATTTCTGGTATTTCCTTTGCCCTGTTTATACCATTACTGTCTCTGCTGAAGCTGTATGATTACTATAAATGCTTCCAGGAACATATGTTGGCATCAGCTCACAGCACTGTTTCTACAGCACTAACAATTTAACACCTTAAAGGAATCTCAGAAGTGTTACTACTTTATTGTTCTAATACTCAAGTTACTGTGATAAATAAGGTGATGAAACATGCACATCAAAAACCTCTGTAGCATATTGCTGGTTAGTGCAATACAAGGCATTAATGACATGCCATTTTCAAGAATAATTTTAAAAGTCTTATTGTCTTGGAAATGTGGTAATTAGGTATTTTTTTACAAGAGAGCAATAAACAGTGCTCAAATACTAAAATCAGCAAACTTCAGGGAAAATGCTGGTGTAAAAATCAATATCCTCAAAAATTGTTTGTGATAACATGACTAACAAGTGAGAAAATTACTTTATTTTTGAGGAAATGTGTGTATGTGCATTAAGTTAATTGTGTATTTTCTGGCATAAATATTCACATGCTGTTAAATAGCACACTTGGAAATGAAAGGATTATGTTAATGATGGAGGGTAGAAAATTAGCTGGAAAAAAATCTGGAAAAAATCTGATAAACTACAGGGAGCTCAACAGTGGAGAGGAAAATCTATGCATAATTTAAATTAAACAGCATGGTCTGACATAGTTTTGATAAATGTATCAGTCTGAGTACTCTAAAATACATTAATATTTTTAATGTGCTTATCTTAGGCATATAATGATTAATGAAGAATATCTGATATAAATACCATCAAGCTGTTTAACTATGGTATGTACTTGTAATTATTCCAAATGATTATAAACAAAAAAACCCAGAAAAACCAAAAACATTAACATCTAGTGTGTTCAGGTGAAGAAAGAGAACAGTCGATTATTTTCTTTTAGCAACTGAAGAAATGCTTTGCTGAATCAAACCAAAAGGTTCTTTCAAGGCGAAATTCTAAAGGAAAATTATCACATTTTATAAAGAGATCTAATGAGGAGCTTGTTGAAGTTTATCATTGGAAGGGGTATAAGGAGCAGTGAAAGCTAATGAAGAATGAAAAGAATTATTGCAGATCATTTATGAGCTGCCCACAACTCACTCATGATAGTACCAAACGTCATAAAATCAGCTCTGTACTAAACTCCATATGTGTGTGGCCTGCAAAAGTTCAACACATTAAACCTGTTTTGCTGATAATGTACATAATTTTTATTTCTTACAAATCGCCTGGTCTACCAAGATGACTGAGGATTTCTTTAGACTAAAAATAAGTCTGTATTAAACTTAATTCAAATTAAATTCCAGAAATTATTTAAATATCCCTTGATTGACAATTTAGTTAATCTTTAAGAAAGAAAATCATAAAAAATATACCATATGTGCTATCATTGTATTAAAAAAGCAGAGATGCCAGTATTTTCAAGATAGAAGTATGTACTTCTTGAGTAATAAAGGACATTAAGTAACTTTTGGATTCTGGATCTAAATCTGGTCCCTTTTCTTGAACTCTTTTTGAGATTATGTCAATTATGCAAAAATTGTAATTTGGGGCTGTTTTAAAGCTCATTTCCATATAAGAATGAAGGAATAGGATGAACAGCCACACAGCAGTAATCATCCTGAAATCTGAGATTATGTAATTTCAAGGCCTGCTCTACCTTATAAATGAAAGTAACATTAAAATATAGTGGCTCCATGGACAGAGAAACACGTGTCATTTTAATCCAGCAAGGATTTTTGTTTCGTCTAATTCCCTAACTACAGAATATAACTCCCTGACCAAACCATTTAGCACTTCTCAAGTTTGAAGTTTAAGATGCCACTCTAGAGGATGCCATTGTATTTAATAACACATTACTTATAAATAACAAAGGATTCCTTTATATGTTCATTTCTGGGAAAGTGATAAAGTAATCTCATTTATTAAATCACTTAAACTATACTTTTAAGTTATTCATATATGAAGTGTGTTGTATTTGGGTTTTTTACCCATTTCAGGTTTTAATGGTGCAAAATTCTAGCTGTTAACAATTCATATTAGTATAGTCTAGGTATGTATATCAGGTAAATATTGTCTTACATACATTTTCTTTAGCTCCTAGAAGAATATAGGTGCTTTTAAGAGGTATTCACAGAGATGGTTTTTGCCACTGGCTTTCTTGGCCCATCTAAAGCCAAGCTTTCCAGATTTCAGGCAAATGTTACTGACATTCAAAAGCGTCCTCTAAGAAAATTAATGTCAAGGGTGCATCGATTACAAACACATTATAGGATCCACTAAATAAAAACCCTATGAGTAAATCATTGAATCCCAGAATCATGGAATATCCTGAGTTGGACAGGAGCCATAGGAATCATCAAAGTTCTACTCCTGAAAAAAACCCAATCATCGTTGGTAGAACCATGCAGTGCTAGGCCAACACTCACCCATACTGACAGCCACAAAAGGATGCATGGCAAGTGAAACATCTGTTGAATCAAACTTCTTACATTTTCCCTGTGTTTCCTTTCCTCATTGCTCTGAGGTCATGAAAATAGATATTGGCTTTAAAATCATATTTCAAACAGGGAACTTTAAATTCTTTGCCTATCATTTTCTCTGTCTTTCACAGTATCAACTCAGATTTCATTCCAAATTGTGCAAAAATCAAGTTAAAATTCTTAGAGTAGATTTGCTAGCAGCTATGCACATTTGTGTATCTTGATTGGCAGGCCTATACTCACAACAATTAACTAAAGATTATGTTTTAACATGGTTATTAAACCTTCTATATAACTTGTCTAGTGTTCTGCAGGGATTTTTTTACATTATTTATATTCAGAAAATTATTTCTTGATGGGGAAATATCTTTTGAGAATTACCTGAGTGCAGTTTCTACAAAAAGTAGAATAGAATATAAATTACATACTTCAGTTATTAACAAAAAGAGTATTAAGACTGTCAGTCAGTCATCCATTATATATATATATAACTACAGTATTTGTGATGATTAGTTGGTTCACAATTGCTCCAGGAGAATTAACTTCCAGCCTAGAGCAGAATAATGGGCAGCAACATCTTGTTTTGACAATAAAAACACACAGTTTCTCTGAAAGAACAAGTGGGAGACCAGTTTCACATGGCTTTATTAGCCACTTAAAGATAGTTATAGAAAGNATATATATATACTAGCAGAGAAGCCCATAGGTAGGATTCAGCAGCTTATTATGGGTGCTTTTAGGAACAGGCAGCCATCACAACATGTCCTGGATTGTTCTACCAAAGGCTATTGTTAAGCATTGAAGTAGGATTTTGGCCTTACCTTATTTTCACATATGACATGCTAGGACATCTTTGTATACAGAACAGATTTTAAATACTTGAAAAAGGATTTATGGCACTCAGTGTCTGATGAGCATACAAATTGCTACACTTTATTGTGTAAAATAGCTCTTGGAGCGATGTTCAGGTGTAGATGCATTATAATGACAAATCTGATTATAGAACTGAATTTTATTTTCAAAATACAGTTTAACTTCACAAGTTTTCTGCTAGTTTATTTCTTCTTGAATATTTAAATGTTCTTCCAGAAACACAGGGCTTCCAGATGGAGCATTAAAGTAAAAGTAAATATATTTTAAATTGAAAACAAAGATGTTTAACTGAACTCGTTAAAGGCTGTTGAGGCTGGAGAGAGATGTAAAAAATAGAACAGAAAGTCAGCTCACCAGGCAAGTTCTTTTAATCTTGCAGGGTATTAACCATGTCCCTTGCAATGAGAAAATTCTATTAGCTATTGCATGTAAAATGATGTGCAAAAACATTAAAAAGAGCTTATTTTAACAACTATATTGTGTTCAGAGTTTTTAATGGAACAATTGGATTCAATACAACATGACATAAACCACATTTGCCATATATACATAGGTATATAGGAGATCTGTATTTGTGTGACTGGATATACATTTGGACATGTATTTGGGCAGACAGGTTGTGTGTTTCTTTTCATTCATAAATTGACTGTTTCCCTCCACTACAGCTCTAATAATTGAGCAATAGTCTCACAGTGAAAAGATTTTTATACACTGGAAACATAATATGTTGTGAAAGAACCAAGATAAATAACCAGTCAAGATCATTTATGTCTCAGCTCACCAAACTTACTGCAACTGAAACTTTCCTGAGTGTATCTAAACTGTTACATTTACCTTGCAGCCAAAAGTACAACCTAAATTAGAGTCCAGACCTGCCCTGTTTTAGGTACTTCATTAAATTTTTGGATTCCGTGTCCATAATAAAGTCAAACATCATTAATATTCACCACTTAAGGCAATTAGGCTGTATTATAACTCGCGTTCATCACCTAAATGATGTGAAGGTTTCAGTTTCATTCTGGAGACTGCAGGAGTCTTCTTTGTATGATTCAGAAGGATCCTAATTTCGGACACCATAGAGCAAACCAGTTTTACTAGCAATTACTAACTAGCAATTTTTCCCACTGAAAAGTATTGAAGTCAAAGGTGCAAGTACAGCAAGACAATACTCTTTGCACTCTTGCACAATTGCACACATATGTATTTGAGCTTCATGTCACTGACAGCCCATTAGAGAAAGCTTTTTGTGGGAATTCTATGTCTCCTTTCCCTCCCCAATACTGTGTACTATTCAAATAGTACACAGTTTCTGGCAAAGTAAACTGGTAGGAAGGGATACTGTAGTCCTGATGTTTTGTTTGAGTACATTACCCCGTCATTCTCTGCAATGCCATTTCTCTCTTTTCCATAGATACAGAAACAAATTCAATGAACTGTCAGTCTCTGAATTGTGGCTCCTGCTTAAATGCTAAGAAATATTTTGTACTTGTCTCACTAGAATGAAACCAAACAATCTCCTTAAATATACATTTTAGTGATCTTTATGTTTTTTACAATATACCTCTTGTATATATTGGACTTCTTATTTCTTTTTTGTTTTTGCTAGGCTGTTGAGCAAGAGACACTTTGAATGAGAAACTTACAGTGACAGCTCAAATTAAGTTTCCCAGTTATGAATTTAACCAGACAGCTATTGGACACTACAATCAGTAAATAGCAACTGATTGTTAAAAACAAATTCAGATATGATTAGCTGTGTAATATGTACATATATACTGTATTATTGTAAAAGCTCTGTTTTATTGGGTTTTACTAACCAAATGCTATTTCAAGTGCTTATAAAATCTAACTACGCTATTAAATCTGGCTCTTTTGCCTGAATGTGATGGATTATGTATTATTCAGTTACTATTTGTGACTGCTGTATGTTGATCTGAATGCTGAGACTGCTAGCATAGGGTTGTGTTTTGCTACTGGCAGAGTTGGATGGTCAGTGTCTTTCTGGCTGTGCATCAGTGAACTCACACTGCACTGAAAACCAATAAGAGAAATATACAGTGCACAACAGTCCTATAAGTCCTCATCATAGAGCAAAGGAAACATTTAATCTTTTTAAAGAAGGAATCAATGCCTGAACATGACTGATAGCCCCATCTTCAAGGTGACTGAATTTGAAGTTTTGACTCATGGATTCAGAGAATTTTGAGGTTGGAAGGGACCTCTGGAGACTGTTCAGTTCAACCACTCTGCTCAAAGCAGAGCCAGCAGATAATGTCTTCAAATACCAACTACATTAAGGAACTTTAATATGCAGGGCTGCTTTTTTTAATGAGACAACCAAAAAACCAAAAGGACATCATGCCATTAAAAAGAACTGCCTAAAGTGACCATTGAAAAGGTGTTTTTCAGATGAGAAGATGCTTTGTGCCTGACCCAAACTATTGTATTCTGATAAAAATCAGAGCACTGTTGTCCTTGCATACCCTGCTTGAACTTCAAAACCCATAAATTTCTTTAAGAAGAGTACCAAATTTCTATTTAAAAGGGCTCTTGCACATGATTGTATCATTACAGCTTCAAGATTTACTCTGGCTCAACAGAACACGACTGGCTCAGGGAAAGAGGTTTCAGCTAACACGTTATAGCTCAAGCTGGAGTACGTGCACAGTTAGCAACAAATGCTCAGTTGATCACTAGTGTGTTCATGTGTAGTTTTGGTTTATGTCTGAGCCATAACAGAGAGACAAAGGAAATCCAGCACCCACTGCCATTGGAAGGAGTGTCTAATGTGTATCTGTGCTGAGAAAGTTACTACCCCATGCAAAGTATTCCACATCATNATAATTCAACTGGCATTAGGAGCACATAGACTTTTTCCTTTTTAAGAAAGGCTAAGTTGGGGAACAAAAAACTTACAATGAAAATAAAACAGCACAGCTGAAGACCAAAAAGAAAGTTTTCCAAGCAATTCTAAGGCAACTCTCCAAATTATTTGTATTCCAGTAATCCCCTGCATGCAACAGATCATTTCAGCGTAGTTAAGACTAAGAAATTCAAAGAGCCAGTGAGCTCCAATTGTTCATAATAAATTAAAACCAAATTATTTACCAAAATTTTCTGGGAAGGCTTTCCCTGATTGTACAGTTCATTCCCTGACTACACATTCAGTATACATTTTCATTCAGAGAAGATGAGCTATTTCATGTGATCAGATGACATCCTTGTTCAAACCTTGCTGTGTAATGCTAGATATCTTAGGCAAATTTAAACACTGATAAAAATATCTTTCTAGTTGTTCCTGTGCTCTTTCATCAGTAAAAACAAGTCAGCATATAGAGATGCATAGTTACTGCTTGTAACTCAGAATACATTGGAAATTTATTTTTTATCCTTGCTAATGTGTTGTGCTGTTAGGTGACATTGGACTTTGCCTTTTGCCCTGTTTATAGCCCTCTGGCAACACAACAATGAATTATTGATGGATGTCTAATTAATACCACACTTTTGCAGAGGGAGTTTTACGACTCATCAAGACCATAAAATCATTGTTATTAGAAGACTCACCCTATATTGTTTTGTCAAAGGATTCTGATTTATGTCACGTACTGAAATTTAGTGAATTCAATCTGCTTCTAGTTTCAGCACAAACAGGGAAATACATCGTTTTCACATCCCACCCCTCTAATCACACTCTTCCAAGACAATAAATATCCATTACACCTTGTACACAACCTAGCAGAAATACAATAAAACCAAATAAGTGTGTTTATGATACCACAACATGTTTGTAACAAACAGATTTTGAAGACTCTCAATCTTGGGAAGGTAATTATATAATTTGATGGGGTCCACAGTAGCTGTAATCTGATTAGAGAACTCATAACATTAGTGTTGACCATGAATTGGGAAGACATTCTTTTTTACTCAAAGTGTTTGTTTTAGTACAGTTAGATTATAATTTTAAAATATCTGCTACTGTAATGTAAATGATTGCAATGTATAAACTAAATATTACTGTCACTAATATTTTGTTAATTTTTTTTCTATTTTTGTTTTATTTGATTGATTGTTTCAATTTGTTGATAGCAAGATCCTGAAGGAGCCACCCATTATATCAAATGTACATTCTTCTTCTTGAAGTAAATCACCCAACACAGTCCTTTTAATGTATCTTCAAGCTTCCCCTTACAATCATTTAGGCATTTTTGGCTCCCAGTGTTGCAAAGTAGTAGACTGGTCCAAACCTCACTCATATAATGGTTAAAAAACTTCCTACTGATTTCCACCCTAGACCTATACATGACCACTTTGCTTACCTATGTTCACATGCCAAACACTAGTTTTCAGCTAAAATAGTCTTTTTACTCCCTAGTGTTCAACTTTATGAGCTTTTCAGAGTGAAAAAATATTTTCCAACCTTTCATTTCACTACCATAATTAAGATAATCCTCCTCTGATAAGATTAGCTCTCCAAACTGTAATCAGCCAATAGCCTTTTCCTATACTGGCAAGAATCTGAATTTCTTCTAGACTGTGGTGGAGCAGAACTGCAAACATTCTCCTCTGAACTGAATCCAGGATCTTGCACTACTTTCTCTAGTGGAAATGCCTCTCCTTGTGTTATCTGCTGTCTCTATTTTAAGAGCTTAATCATGTTGATAGCTCACAGTAAATCTTCCATAAATTAAACACACATATTCTTCATATGCATCATCATGTATGGTATTTCATGGAATGTCATATTGTTTAAATTGTTACTAATTAGGTTATCCAGTTCTTCTTTAAGGAGTTGCATCTGATTATACATTTTATTTTTATTTTATTTTCGTTTTTCTACTTCTTGTGAAATTTTGAATCCAGTCAGTCCCGAGACCCACCTTTGCAAAGCTTTCCAAAGTAGTGGATGCATACAAGCTGCTTATTTTTCCATGCCTTCCCCTCAAAGCCTTGTTCATCCTCTTCTATACATTTCTTCTCAAGTCCAGTTTAACTAAACGATCTTCAAGTGAAATCATTACTGGAAAATATATGACAATTCCTTTGCTTAGAAAATGACTTACCAAAATATGTACTAGTTTGGTCAAATATAATCAGCCTTTGGTAAACCATCTTTCCATCTCCTTGAGTGTCATGATTTGTTGTCTTAATATTATCTGGGAATAATTTATTTAAACTAAGCTACAATTGTCTGGTCTTCTGAATGACTTCTTCCTTTCAACCAATAAAAAATCAATGCTAACGAACATATCAATACTGCTATTGAGATGAAAGAAAAAGACAGCCTGTTAATATAATGGAATGTGCTACATACATGCTTAATTCCAACACTTCCCAAATATGTCATACTGCCCACCCTGATATCTAAATCTGGATTTATTCCCAAAAAATAGTGCAGGAAATCGTAAAATTTTATCTACTGCTACCATGCCTATGCCCTCAGCTTTATCCATAAGGAAAAAAGTAATAGAAAGAAAATAGTATTATTTAATTTGTTTGCTTTTGGTATTTTTTCCCCTGCCCACTAAATTCCTCAAGAGCCGATTAACAGAAATGTTTCTTGGTGCTAGTTATGACCATTTGAATGCTAGTACAGAGCAATTATATTTCAAATTGTCCACTGGCTCAGTATTAGTAAACATGCATCAACTGGTAGCAACTTCTCATTGTGCTAAAGCATTACAACAGGAAAAGCTTCCTATGCAAGTACAAATTTATCATATCATGTCAGATCAAATCAATTGAAAAATTAAAAATAAAAATCAATGTGTTTTTGAAGCCAGTCAAACTCAGTTGTTGGAAAACAGTACTTTGAAACAACTGAAAGCTGATCCCATTTAAGCCATGTGCTCAGCCTTAAAATTAATTCCTTCCCTGAGAAAACCTCACATGGATTTTGGTATAAAATTTGTCAAAAAAAAAAAAAAGGAGAAAATTAGCCAGAAGCTTTGTGTATTCTTTGCCTAATACAAAAAAGAGGAAGAAATAATAGATGAAGAAAGAAGTGTTCCCTGAAATTTTTTAACTCGCATAATGTTAGCCATTTTGGTGAATATGGCCAAATGACTAATACGTATAATTTAAACTGTTGAAAAAATATTTCAGATGAGTATTTGGCAAGTGTTATTTAACAGTTTATTTAAACTTTCTTCTTTCCTTAATGATTAATTTAACCCGTAAGCTTTTATACAATAGTGTTAATGAATGATGTGGAAAACAGACTGGTTTATAGCTTGAAAAGTATGGATGGAACAGTAGCTAGTGAGCTATAGGAAATTGAAATTTTTTTCCAGTAAATGTAAATATAATAAAACTAGGAAATAGAGAGCATTTTACTTCTACTTTGTCATTCATCTTTAGAACTATTTTATGATTTTTATTTGTTTAAAGAAAATAAAATATTAATGTACTTTAAATTATTGTTAATAACATATACCAATAACACTTTTTTAAAAGTATCTGGTAAAAAAGAATATAAAAGATACTTTGTGTCAACATTTCTGATTTGCTTAGGGTAAAAAAAATACCTCTAAAACTTCCTCTCTGGTAATACCACTTGTTAATTAACCACAAAAATTCCAGTGGTATGTCTGATGATGAAGCATGGTTTAAATCCGTGGGACTTTCAGAGGCCTGTTAAAATTTGAACATTTTAAAATAAACATCTTAAAGCCACATCCTCAGTTTAGGGATTGAATTTGCCTTCCAGGGACTTTGTTTCCTTCTATTTTATCCATTTCAGGAGAGAAGGCCCATCCCTGGTCCCAGTAAGTTCTCTGGACCTGGAACCCCTCTGGTTCTGGTCCCTGAAAGTGATTTCTGTCTCTGTCTCACTCAGCCTCTCTGTCCACCCACCCTTCTCCCTGCCTTTCTCCTTCTCCAGCTATTCCCTCTCCTAATATGTATTAATTCACTCTTTGTGCACCATATTCACGTGCAAACTGGGTACATATTAATGACCAGTCCTGACTCTAATACCCTACAAAAACAAGAAGTCTAATAAAATGATAATTTAATGGGTTTTTTAAAGAGTGGTATTTTATAGCAAGGCACCAAGTAGGCAATAAGATATTCACTACCTTCTTGAGACAGCAAAGTCATACTATTAAGCCAGACTGAAAGTCAAAAGTTACTTCTTTGTTCAAGGGTACCCCACATATAATCCTATCTAAATTCAAAAAAGCTCAATCATCAAAACTTGAGTGAAAATTTATTCAGTATATATCTTACTGCTCCTGAAAATGAACACTTCGGGGGGGGGGNNNNCGGGGGGGGTGTGGGGTTTGTGTGTCAGATTTTTTTTAATACTGCTTCCCAAGACTCTTTTCCAGTGCAACATTTCCTTTGAAGCCTTACGTAGCTTTCAAGTGACAACGAACCACATGCTTTTGAAAGATGTCAATGGCCTGGTTGGAAAAGACAGAGTGGGAGAGGCTGATGAATCAATGCATTTTGTTTACAGAAATTTTGCCTCAGTGATCAACAATGATGTGGAAGAGAAAGATGGTTTTATTCTCCCTTTGACATGGTGCCAGCTCCATTGCGTAAGGATTTTTTTCACTGTCAAAGATGTTTTGTTCTAGTATCTATAGCCAGTTTAACAGCAACATAATGTTTTATACTCAGAGGTGCCAGCTATGCTTTCACATTTGATTTGCATTTATTCCATCAAAACGTCAATATTCTAATATGCTGTAGCACCCGGCTTTAAATCACTGGCAGCAAAATAAACCTGCTGTATAACAAGTTCAGACTCAAAGAGGAGATATTAGAATGTGGTTTTACTGCTGAGTTTCATTTTCTAGAACTCAGTCTTCACAACAGAACCTCAAATATTGCGGCAAAGGTTATTATTCTCAAACTAGCAAATACAGCTACTTTTGGAAGCTAGAGGTAAAATAAGCAATGCTGCTGAAAAGTACACATTCCTTCTCTTCTCCACTTAGATTTAAAAAAGAAGATGTAAATGTGGATGGGGTATGGCATACAAAAAAGCCCACACATATCTGGTTGCCACTCTGACATTCACTAACCTTTATGTCAGGAAAATCTGGTTTGGATTTAAGATTTTTAAATTATTAGTCTGTGTTTATTTTCCTTTTGTAAAAGCAGTTTTTCTTCCAGATTTTCATAATAAGTTTCTGGACTCATGACTAAATGTTATCATCTTACCCTGATCAACAATTTGCATACTAACAGCTGAGCTGACACAGCTGACCTGCCCTGGCTGGGAAATAAAATGCATTAACTCAGTGTTGAGGAGTGCTAAAAGTGTGACAGTGGTCAGGGAGACCTTCCACTTATTCAGTAGCTCTAAATCAGTTCCATGTAGCTCTATGTTCCTACCTTTAAAATGTCTCTGCCGCAGACTACCAGACACAGAAGTGTGGGTTTGGTAGTGTTGAGTTCATGAAGAAAAAGCTAAGTAGGTGTGACTGTTTATGAAAAGGAATAATTCTAGAGAAACAGTAGGTTGTTTCACTGAAATGGAAATATAGATGAAATGTGAATTTCATGACTTAGATTTAACAGGAAGTCCAGGGCTGTTTTTCAGTTTTGGTTCATTAGGACAAAAGTCTTAGAACCTGATCTACTGATGTTTTAGCTAAGAAAACAGAGCTTTAAAAACTCTGTCAGAAGTGGTAATTATGTCTATACAGATATGTCTTTAACTAAATGAGTTCAAATGTTTCCTTCATGTGGGATCAGGTAACAAACAGTCCATTTATCACTGTCCAGATCCTAAAGTTAAGTCCTTATTTCCTTTTATGTTTCTTTCCCCATTGCAAACTAAAGGCACATTTTTCTTGAATACAGACTATATAATATATATAAAAACTTAAAAGAATAAATCATTAAAAAGCAAGCAATTTGCAACATAGNATATCAGGACTTTCAGAAGGAAACAGTTGATAAGCAGGTGCTAAAATAATTCAACGAAATTGAATTTGACAGGCAATTATAGTGCTGACAGTGCGTGTACATGTATGCATGTATGGGTTTTCATAAATTTTTTGGCACACTTAGTGATTAGAAAAAGGTACCCAAAGTTAATACAAGATTTGGTACAAAAGAACACAAAAACTGATAAAACTTTTTAGCAACAATACAGTATATTTTTCTTTAAAAACCAATTTAGCTCACTGGTTGAATAAAATTGTATTGCAGGGTGTTACCCCTGATCTATTTTTCTTTTTGTCCTGTTGACCAGGTAATGTTAATTTTATGCTTAGTAAAAACAAGGACATG
>VZTZ01029535.1:358082-418398 GCA_013400955.1 Drymodes brunneopygia | reverse complement strand
ACCCGTCTCTATGGTCGCCGGAGTACACCTTTTGCCGTCCCTCTGTTTGTAGGACTTGAACCTCCTACTCTTCCGACTGTGGATCGCCGNAGATGTGACCATCAGAACTCGTTTTATTGTTTACTTACATTCAAAATATACTCTGTTTAATTAGCCTCATGCATATTCCAAAGTTAGGCTTCTCATAGGCTACTACATATATGTGTCATTCTTGCTAGTTTAGCATTTCTGTGGTTTCTTCTTTCTTGTTTTTCGGCCTTGTAGTTCTTGCTTCTTATCTTCTTGTTGTGTACTTGGCTGTTCACACGGGCACACTGACCTTGCTGGCTTTGCAGCTGCTCACCAGCTGCAGTTCTGAATTAGAATATCCTTTATCTTTAAGTTAATGTAAGGCAATATTTCCCACAGTATTCCTAAAGCAATCAGGTACCACATTCCTATTGCATTTTTAAATGATACTATCAGCATCATATCTGAGGGCTGGTTTCTGGTTGACTGTTTTGGATTTTTATCTGTCTACATGAAGTGATAGTGGCAGAATAATTTGGGCTGATATGAGCAGAAAAGATTTGCAGACAGAACTAAGCCCATCTGTTAGACAAGCAGGGTAACTTTCTGAACATAGAGACTTGTGTCTGAAATGACAGGAGAATATTTTACCCAGCTTCTCTTTCAGACCTGAAAAAGAGTTTTTGCAACCCATCCCAGAATACATACCTGTATTCTCTGGACTGAGAAAATTAAAGTACCTTTACCTTCAAGCTGTTGCTTGTGAAGAAGACTATTTTTATGTATTAGTTTGGATTTCAGAATGTATTGTTCGCTTCTGCATAAATTAATGCAACAGATTCTCTCTGGATTTTTAACCACAGAGTATTCATGTATGTACTAGTCTGTTAGATCTTGACCTCATTTACTCCAGTCTCTGTCCAAAACAAAATTTAGATGAGTTTTCAAGGAGTATTTTTAAAATTAAATATACAGAAATCTGCATTAGACAGGGAAAATACATCAACTGAACACTACTTTCTCTGAAAAGTCAGCATAGTTTTCTTTTTCCTGTTGTGTTTTATCTAGAAATGGCAAATACATGTGTTTTTTTCCCTCAGATGGGATTTAAAATAGAAAACCTGGAAACAAACCAGAATGAATTACAGACTGGCCCAGGCTGTAGTAGCTGAGATATTGCTGATATAAGAGCTACTTAGTGAGCAGTGGACCAGTGAAGATTAACCCTTACAGTAAATCTGAGTCCACATATTTTGTGTCCGGAAAAAACAAGAGAAAATTAGAACATGGTCTTCATAATTTACAAGTAGTAGAAGAGGACAGTGGATCTTCAATTCAGCAGCCACCCTGCTTGATGTTTCTCCAGTTTTGCTTTGCCCTCCTTGGCAGGCCTTTGGTCTCTGAGACTTTAAGGTGAAGCTATGGCTGTGCTGGTGCGAGCAGCCCTCCTCACATTTCTCCTTGCTACATGGGCCCCAAAAGGTGCAGAAAGCACTGAGTCACTTGTGTCTCTCTCCTTATTAAATTAAAGAAAGTCCTGTGGAGAGGGCTGGGTTTAGACAGTGTGAGCAGGAACAGTTGCAGGTGCCTCACCACAGTCAGGTTCATGCTGTACTTGAGGTGTGGCACGGATAGACTGCACTAATTCACAGGGCAGACATCATTTAGGAAACAAGTCTCTCAGAAATGGTTAACTTCTTTCTTGTGACATCCACTTCTTACCTCATCTAAGCAGTGGTTATGAAACTATGAGTCTTCTAGTTGTCTTTGTGAAGTACTTCACTGTAGGCTGCCCAGCCAACTCTGGATTTTAGCCTATATTCATTTAGGCTCTGTTACATGAGAGCAAGCCAGATCTCAGACTTCCTTTAGCCAGGAATGACTGAGCTGTTTGGCATATTATCTAGATAAATTTTAGAAAGCTTGATTGGTGTGTAAGTAATCTCATCAGTGGGTTTTATTTGGATAATTATGCTTCTTATGGTGCCTCAGTACTAACTAGGTCCTTTTTATGGCTGGTTTGTGTACATAAACTCTTATTCATTATTTCTGTCTTTTTGTAGGTCTGTACAGTTTGCTAGTGCTGAAACCTTTGTATTTTTTGCTTTTTTTAACCTCATGAAAGCCTCTACTCATTCTTTGAATCAATACTTCTCATACAGTCATTGTATGTCTGCTTGCAGAGAAAAGCATCAGACACAGAGTTATTTATGGTTGCTCAGAAATATAGACTCAGCAAGTTAGAATATAGGGTATTTGAACAAAATAAAATCTGAAGACAGTCCATCTCTTACTGAGACTATTTAGTCTCATTTCATTGTGCGAAAGAGGCCACTATGGAATTAATCTGTACTTTTGTAAAGTTATGTTATGTATGCAGTAAATCTTTTTAGAAGTTTTGCACTATTGAGATCACATCTTTTCTGTAGAGCATAAATATATGCAAAATAAATGAATATTAAATATTGAGCCATTTTAACCTTTTTTTCAGAATTTTTCATAGAATATTTAGTGCTTATTTACACTTTCAGATTTTGTCAGCTGAAAATGACAGCAAGAAGTCAGTATCCCAATGTATAGGAACACATCATGGATCCAATAAACAAGCCAAAATGAGTTTTTCCACCTGATTTTCCAAAGTGGTTTGGGACTATTTGGGGGCAATCAAGACACTCTTAATGCCCTAGACATGCATGCGAGCTTACATCATCATTTCAAAAGGTCCCATCCCCCTTTATCCTGATTCCTGAGTGTGAACATGAGTGGTCTTCAAATCAAAGAGAACAGACATTCCCTTGAAATAGACCAGACGAACTAAATAGGAGAGGTAGCATATTGAAGCAACCTAAAAAAAACCCTGTTATATTGTAAGAGAAATTTCTCTCTCTTGATTATTCCAGAGTAAATTCCACTGATGTCGCTAAATGTTTCTAGTAGAGTCTTAAATTCTTTGGTTCCTGCAAAAAATTTATTTAATCCTGTAAATATAGGATCAGCCAAGTCTTTTTCTTGGAAGCAAGGATAGCATGCATCTGATTTTTATGTTTTAAATATCACAGGTTTTGTGACCTGTCGGTAACTTTGCTGCTTTTCAGAATAGGAAGGTATGGCATGACTTGTGGCTTTGTGTGGGCAATAGAAAATGGTAACCATGCAGGACCCAGACCCAGTCAAGCACTCTGTGCCACCACTACAGCAAAGGTGCTGCAGAGTATTAACATTTGACTCTGCCTGTTTCTCTGCCTGTGAGAAGTACTGATCCATTTATACCATGACTTACACATGTTCTTTCAGTACCATTATCTACACTATTTTAGCTGCCAATAAATAGGCATTCAGTGGAAAGCAATCAAGAATGAGAGGCAAAGAAAAACGGGCAAACAGACTCTAGTCCATTGTTGATTAGCCTTAAAGTCAGAAAGAAATAATCTATGAATGGTTTTTGATATTACCATCTCTTCATTTCTGAATAAAAAAGGTTTACATTTCATATGTATCCAGGGATTGAAAATTAAGCATTTTGAATTGAATCAGGCAATGTATTTTCTTTATTTGAAATTGTTTCATTTTGACCGTTTTTCTTCAGACTGCTTTTTGTACTCTTCCAGTG
Source organism: Drymodes brunneopygia (assembly GCA_013400955.1). Lineage (NCBI taxonomy): Eukaryota > Metazoa > Chordata > Aves > Passeriformes > Petroicidae > Drymodes > Drymodes brunneopygia. The sequence continues at coordinate 414,779 of VZTZ01029535.1, read as the reverse complement.
ACTTCTGGTGCCAAAGAAAACTCTGTTCCAGTGAGAGTCCTTTTGCTATAGAAAACATTAAAACAGGAAAGTTATGTGAACTAAACCCAATTAATTTATTTTTCCAAAGCAGAGTACCAGAATTTGCAGATGTAAACAAGCAAACAAAAGTAAAAATTTCTTAAGAAACTAGATTTTCTTGTTGTTTATTTATCTGACTAGTTCATGGTATCCTCATGACATCAAATTAACAATTACTAGAATTGCTGAGTAATATCTACAGCATATCTGATAAAAAGCTGGACACTTAATTTTGATATATTATGTTGCCTACATCTGTACATAAACCTGATCTGTATTATTGAAGTGAATTCATGTGACTAAAAGGAGTTCATGAAATATTACAGCACTAAAAAGGCCTACTTTTAAGCAGAAGGTTTTCCAGAATATAGAAAATTTCATAAGTTTTAGAGTTCTGGACTAATAAAAAACCTTTTTTTTTTTTTTGCGGTGATGATAATTGCACATTGGAATGGGTTGCCCAGAAAGGCTCTCCAACCTCCACCCTTGGACAGTTGCTCTGAGCAATGCAGTCTGAATTCAATATTGGCATTGCTGTGAGCAGCAGGTTAAACAAGACAGCCCCCCAAGATGCCACCTGAATTGTTCTGCAATTTTAAGTAGGAAGAGATATTAAAATTTGCTTGTGTTGCTAAGGCCGAGGAGCAATTCCATCTCTACAACTGCCACTGACAACCTTGTTCTATTTTCTGTAATACATGAGAAGTTTGGGACTGTCTACTTGTGAAATCAAAGAGTTAAAGCACGTTTTCTTTTCTAAACAGCCTCCAAGAAAACTTAATTGGGAGAATCCAGGAGAAAGCCAATTTTCTGTTAAAGTGGTGCTTTGTGCGGGTCTATCCTTAGATAATTTTTTCTCCTAATTATTTTTATGACACAGGAAGGGTGCTTACCTTCATATTTAATAATGGAAGCAGATGATTCAGTAATCCTTTACCTACCAAGGATAACGCTTTCCAAAACAATAACTGTTATTACAGAAAATGTCTCATCTTTAAAATAATTCAAAACAACATTCAAAGGGAGAGAGAGAAAGACAGAGACTTTGCCAAATAATACATATATTATGACCTTGCCTCATGCTGTTTGTGGCTCTTTGGGCACAATGACTCTAAAAGTGCATGTGCAAACATTCTTATGGTATCAAATGCTGAGAAACCTTAAGATACAAAAGAAAATCAGAAAGAATTTTGTATTAAGGAATAAAATAACTGCCTCAAGATTGCTTAATAATGGAAGGTAGTAATGGTGTGGCAAAACAAATGACAAGTAAGAGATTAGTAAGAAATACAAGCTAGAAGCTCAGAACTATATGCTTATATATGCTTTGGAAATTACTGCTTAAAGATTGTTCACAAAAACCTTGTAAAATAAGTTTTTTGTTTATATACATGCATTTTCAGCCAGAAAAGAGCATAAGGTCCATCCTTTATTTTCCTTCTTTTTTTCCTATTGGTGAACTGAGAGATAAAAATTATGAGAATTGATAAACCACTCCACAACTTAATGAACTTCCAATAAAAAATAAGTTTTATAAAAATAAGAAAGAAAAAGAGCAAATATTTTTTAAAAAATTAAAAGTCACAGTTAAAGATACTTTTCTCATTTGGTATTCAGCTATGATTGTTCCTTCAAAAAATTCAGACTGCAGTCTGGTTGTGTTAGAAAAGAATCAGCAGCCAATTGTTTGCAGGAGAAAGAATAAGTCCACCATGTAGCTCACCCAAAATTCAAGAAAAAAAAAAGAGGAAGTAATCCCCCCCTAAAAAGACCTCCCAACTAAACATAAAAACCAACCATAACCACTCCAAAGAGAGAGAAGAAGGGAGGCAAACAGAAGTAATGGCTGTTTGTCAGTCTTACTTATTTTGTAGCAGCAAAGGAACACTGGTTTATGGCTTCCATAGCCACTTGCGCTTAGGTAGCCCAGCACCTTCAATGGGCTATTGAAGTGCAGCACCTGCCCCCAGACAGCACATTGCTGGGACAGAGAATTTATTTTTTTCTTAAAAAGACTTAAAACCACATTATTATTATTAGGTGCAAACGTTTTCTTTTTGGAGGTCAAGACCGCGTTTTTCCTGCATGCATAAGACAGCAGATTTACAGCAGGAATATTAACTCTCTCTCGAGGACTATCCTGCTAACAACAGAGCTAGAATGAAAAGTGGAAATATTCCAGCTGTCACTAAACATCCAAACTCTACTTTTATTTGCTTGCAAGCACTGGGTAGAGCAGACAAGAGCCCAGTGATGTTCGGAAATGCAGGAGCCATAGTAGCCTCCGCAGGGTCAGGTGCCCTCTTCTGTGGGGTGCAGGGTGCAGATCCTGGGGCTCCATGCCAGGTAAGTGACTACCTGCACTGCCCAGCACAGGGGTGAAAGTGCAAAGCCATTACTGGCCAACATCCTGCTATTTACTCTCAGCTGGGTCCTGTTCCATCTTAGCTTGCTGCCTTGATAAACCCCAATTATCTTCCTTGGAATAGGTTGCATTTTGGTCTAACATATGTCAGAAAAGTCAGTCTGTACCTGTTAAGTGAATCAGTTGCCTGATGCATTTTCAGATAAGTTCTCAGTGTTTATTTCCTGTCTCAGAATGACTTAATCTCTTAGCTGATGAAATAGGTGCCATTCACTTGTGAAACAAAATTACTTCCTTGAAAGTGTGTATTTTCACATCCAGGGTAAATCTCAATCTCATAAACCACTCTTTTTAACTTATTAAGGTCTTTGAGGTCACCTGACTTGCAAGGAAGTGATGAGATCATGACTTCCAGATACTTGTAATTTGATATATTTTTGTGTTTATTTCTGTGTGTATGCACATTAGATCAGCATCTACATACCTGCTATACATACAACCAAAGACTCAGTTTCATCTGAAACTAACATGATTGTAAACTATTAAGCAACTTAACACAATTAAGACACCTTGACATTCTCAAGTAGCATCAGGCTAAAAACATAATGAAATTTATCTGAAAATATGAGTAGTTAAGTATGCTGTCACTGTAAGGATGTTCAGGATGTTTCCCTTCACTGGAATACCCAGTTTTTATTACATCCCCAAAGGATATGGTACATATACCTATATATCATTATGCTGCCACATTCACCAGGATTTTCAGTGAGCGCAGATAAACCCAGAATGCAGAGCAAACAGCTTCATGCTGATCAAGCAAACAGGAGAGAACAAGCAGTTTAATGCTGATAGTGAGCTTCTTTTGACTTTATTTAAACTAAAGAAGATTTATTTAGATTAGATATAAGGAAGAAGTCTTTTGCAATGGGGTTGGTGAAACACTGGAACACTGGGTTTTTAAAGATGTGGTAGGTGCCTCATCCCTGGAAACACCCAAGGGGCTACTCCACACTGGTGTGGTCATACTTGGAGCACAGTACCCATTAGTGGGGTACCAAGCATAAGAAAGACATGGACATACTGGAGAAAGCCCAACCAATATCACAAAAGTGAGTAAGGGAATAAAGCATCTCTAATACCAGGAAAGGGTGAGAGATCTGACACTGTTTTGTGTGGTGAAGAGAGCAGTCAGAGAGAGTCTTATTAATAAATCTGAATACCTGAAGGGAGGGTGCAAAGAACACAGAGACGTTCTTTCCAGTGGTGTCCAGTGACAGGACCAGAGGCAACGGGCACACACTGAAACACAGGAGGCCTCCTCTGAACATCAGGAAGCACTTTTTCATTGTGAGGGTAACTTAGCAGTTGCACAGGTTTTCCAGGGATATTGTAGAGTCTCTGTCCTTGGTGATATTCAGAAGTCTCTGGGACACAGTCCTCAGCAACTGGGCGTTGGTGGCCTTGCTTGAACAGTGAAGTTGGGACAGATAACTTCTTGAGGTCCCTCCCAATTTAATTCATTTCATTATTCTGTGATTCTGCAATGTAAAAGCTTAGTCAGGTATCTGTAAAACTGTCACTGGGAATGCAGAAGGGATTTGGGACCTTTAAATTTTTCTTCATTCCTTTGTGTCATTTGACTAAATTAGTTATCAAGAATATGTAATGGATTTTAAGGCCAGGGGAGACAATTATGATCACACAGGCCCACAACACAGACTTTAGAAAGCCACAAAGTAATTTTTTCATCAAAACGATGACTATGGGATACAGTTTTGAAAGAAATCCTGCTTTCACTAAGAGACTGTAACTGATGAAAAGACCACCATGTCCCTGAAGTACATTCTTTTAATACTTAAATTTTCTGTTTTAAAAATTTGTGACCTGAAGGTTTATATTGAATTGCCAGCTGACCAAGACAGTCTATTGTCTCCAGCAGCTCCCTGACCCACATGCAGGAGACTGAATTTGGCACCTGGGCTCTGCTGCCTGTGCAAATCCCACCTGTGCACAGCTCAGCCTTGCTCACAACCTGTCCAGGGCTTGCCAACATTTTCAGGTAACTTTTTCTTCCCTGTCTAAGCACAATCTTTAGTACACAAGTATAGAAAAGTAGCAGTTTTAAAAGAAAGGAAGGAACACATGCCATATTTAGAGAAATATAAGAATATTCTAAATTGGAAGGAACCCCCAAGAATTATTGAGTCCAGCTCTTAAGTGAACAGCCCATATAGGAATCAGCTCCACAACCTTGCTGTTATTAGCACCATGCTGAGTTAACCTCAGTATCTGCATCTCGATCTTATTTAACTTAGTGCCCCAAATGATGACAAGAAATTATTAGGGAGTGGACTATGAAGAAATTCATCACCTATTGACCTGAACCTGGCTTTGTCTCCCCAAAAAGTCTGTGTAACTTTCATCATTCTGGATGTCAGGTCACCTAAATTTAGTAATTTACAAGAAGTTGCCCAGGTGATTCACATGCAAAGAATCCTATCAGAAGCATCTTCTGCGTATACTAATCCAAAGACCTATTTTCTTGTGCTTTTGAGCAGTGTTTTTTTGGAAAATAAATATTTTTTGAAACCAAATATAAAACTTTTCATTTAAAAATAAAATCTGTACATACTCCTTCATCTCTACTAAGCAGTCAAAACTCAGTAAGATGTCTCATAAACAAACATCCTGTACCATTTTCTTTACCTCTGTGATCATCTCCACATGAAATAACATATGCAGCAAGCACAGGTGTTTCTTTTTCCCCCTCCATCTCCCTTGTAAAGATTAAAATAGATGTAAACAACCTAATCCTGTAGTAATATTTTATTATCTTTTCAGTTATTAGAAGCTTCTGTGAGAACATGTTCAGTGGTGGATTATTTTTTACCTTTATTATTCTTCAAAGCTGCACGTGGTATGTGCTAATGGTTATACCAGGTATTTTGCATTAGGCATAGAGATTTTGGGACTAATGAAAGTGGCATATGCTTCCAATAACTCTTTAAGTTAACTTTCACTACTTCCACAACTGAGTTTCCCAAGAGACTCAGTGAGTAACTTTTAGCTTCCTCGTAATGGCAGAGGAATGCTGGACAATGATTTGGCAAACATTTCAGACATGAACAGAGAAAAAGAGAGGGGTGACAGTGTGGCTAGCATGGCTGGATCAAAACAGCAGCTGTCTGTGGAGGGCCTCAGGGGACAGGCATTCAGCATTCGGAGGAGGTATCAGGTTTTACAAATTACCAATTTCACATTACATTCTAACCTCATGTCTCCAAAACATACAATCAGCTGTTACTTTTATTGGGACTGTACTACTTGTGGCAACACGAAATTATGCAACTGCAGGCAGTATTTGCATTTATCTATATAGCTTTAGGACATCCACAGTATTTCAATATAAGCAAAACAAACCCATTTATTTTTCTCTGCCAGAATTCATTTTTCCCTCTTTCTGAACATGAGGAATAACTGAATGTTTTTATTATTTTTACTAGAAAATAAATTGTGATTCCAGTTGAAAAGCAAAGAAAAAGTTTAAACCAACATCTGTTCATTTGAGTGCTATCATTTCCTTTCTGTTTATCATTCAAACCATATCCCCCTACTGTTCAGACTGTCACACCTCTAGGTATCTGATGACTGATGTAATCATTGTGCAATCAGTGGGAACTCCCTGGCAATTATCTAACCCTCTTGAGCAGTTTCTAGGATCATGTTGTGAAGTTGTTTAGCTGTTCCTCTTTAAAAATGACATTTAAAATCCCCCATTGTATCTCTGAGAACTGACAACAGTTCCAGGCCTGGATCATCCCAATCTCAGTAAAGGCTGGTACAGAAAAGCAACATTTTAATCTATCTTAATTGCCCTCCATGAGCCCAAAACATTTATGGTTTTTATGGCGTAAAATTTAGAGTATATATTTTGTCAGTTCTGTCACAGAGAAACTTTCTTTACACCATATGGTCCTTGCAACANNNATTTCTGAACCTATGTGCCACATTGGACTGAAATTTGAAATTTTAATACATTTTTATCAGATAAGATGAACTCATTTGAAAAATTGATCTACTTGGAGAGATAAGGGAGAATACCATCTCTTTTGAGTATAGAGATTCATCTGAGCTGCCTCTCATTACTAAGTAGATTTATCACACTGACTTAGTGTGCAATAATATAAGTGAAAAGATGCACTGAGTTTTTCCACAGTCCCTCATGTCATGATAAAACAAACTGTTAGCAAAACTCAACCATTGTCACGTCCACTTTGTTTTGTTTAATACCATAAGGAGAAGAAGGAAGAGGAGAAAAAGGAGGAGGAGGAGAGGGAGGAGGAGGAGGATGAAGATGACGTAAAAATGTATCTTAGCCACCATGCATATTAATTTAAGCTACCAAAGGTTCTCTAAGTGAGCTCTCTATAAAGATGACTTCTGAAAGCTTCTGGTGGATTGAAAGGTCCACACTATAAGAGTTCTGATCTCCATATACACAGCATACAAAGAATTAAAGGAAGAACTTCTGCAAATCTATTGTCTAAATCAAAAACACTCTGCATTTTATACTTTCTATTGATTTGATCTTAGTATCAGAATTTACAGATTTCTTTTTCTGAACTTATCACTGCACTTAAACTAGCCACCAAAATTAAATTTTCTATATCGTTTTCTGGTATCTTCATTTCATTAACTGCCATTATATCACTCTCTATATCTGGTTTGTTGCAGGCTTTTAAGATGCTGCCTTCCTAGCCTGATACAAAACTTCAAGCAATGGAAAATTCATGAAGGTCAGACATGCAGTTTGTAACAGGAAAACCACTTAAATGGCATATTGGATCTCCTGGCTCATGTTCCCAAGACACCTTACAACCATTTAAATTTTGGACATAAATAGCATATGGTTACTTGTGCACTGCAGCAATTCTGAAATACTTACTTTCTTTTTTTTTTTTTTAAAGTCTTGTTGCTTCACTGTAGTGCATTTTCACTAACCAAGTGATCTGAGCTCGATGTGAGAATATTCTCTTAATGGAAGGCAGAAATTAAAATCAGATCAGCCAGTGTCTCATTTAGTGCCGTACTCAGTGAGCTACAGATGTATCTGCCACTTGGGGGTCAAGAATATGCACAAAAACCCTAAAAAGGAGTTGTTGCATGTACCTATGACCTTCTCTGTGGCAGGACCACCAAGCTTTCTTCACCACAAGGTTTCACACTTCAGTTGCTGAAATATTTCATGCTGGCTCTGAGAAGCCTCCTGATAAGATCTGTTAGACTCCTGACTCTGAAGGGACAAGTACAAAGTAAATGATATCTCCAGGAATAGGGATTTCTAAACCATTCAGGCAGTGCTCAGATTACTTTCACATTTAGATATTTTGCAACTTTTTTTTCTGAATCAGCTTCCTAAAGATCCATGAAAAATGTCCCAAAGCTTAAAACCCCTCACTTTTAACCAGACTCTTATATGTAGTGTGAACCTGTGCAAGTCTGTCTTTCAACCAGTCAACAAGCCAATATATGGATTACTCTAGCAGGAAGTGCTATAATTACAAACTTAGACACCAAGTTGTTGGGGTTTTGTTGTTGTTGTTGTTGTTTTTTTGGCTTTTTTTTTGTGTGTGTGTGTGTGTGTGTGTGGTTTTTATGGTTTGGTGTTTTGTTTTTCTTTACTTTTTCTATGAGCACTTAACAATTTTGATTTGCGCTTTCTTAAAAAAAGTTTAAAAATAATGTCCTGACAGTAAAATTTAATAATGCACGAAGTCTTCAGGTAATTTACAGTATTCTCAAGAAGAGAGAAGTTTTTCTTTTACTACAGACAGCTAATTAGCTCCAATTACCTCTGATTACATGCCATGAGAAGGAGGTACATGTTTTTGTTTTTCAAAAGCCCTGTCTGCAGATAACTGCAGCACAGAGCCAGCCAGCCTCTTCAGACTTCTCTGTATTTTTGTTCCCAAAGGAACTGCCTTTGGGATTGTCACTCCTGGAAGCCAAGACTACTGAAGCAGCAATGAGCAGGAGTATAAAGTGGTAAAGATTCAAAGGGACGATTAGCCCTCCATTTTATTACGTGTAATGAGTACAAAGCAGTTTTATTATGCTTTGCAATTTGTGTTGAACACATTGCATAAAAAAATAATTACAAATTTTGGGAGAAGAACTAAGAATAGCATAAGGCATTGGTATTAAATCAAGTATTGCCCAATTTTTTTATTTGGGGAAAACAAAATCCAGAATTTATGCACCTGACAAATACAGTGAAGTAAAGCAAGTTTGGTTAATTATCTGTAGATTGTTAATATCCCTGTTGTAGTGGTTTCAGCTCGCCTATTTGAGTTTCTGGCTAAACGCCAGCACGCTTACCAACATTTACCTGATTTTTGTTGTCAGATAAGTATTAGGAGTAGGCAAAGCAGGCTTAAACTTTAAGAATAAAAGGAAAATTTATTAATAAACCTAAGACAAAGAGAAAAAACAAAAACCAGAACAAAACCCTCAGACCACCTCTCCTCCCACCACCTCTCCATTTCTTTCTTCCTGACAACACACAAAAAGACAACATTTCGACTTTCAGTCAGTTTACCACCTGTGATACAGTCTTTGTCTCAGTTAATTTAGGGACAGAAGTCTCTTTTACTTATACCATGGACTCTCTGTAAGAAAATACAGTTGTTTTTTATGGGTTTCAGCATCACCACCAGCAGCTGCCCAGGAGGAAAGATCTGCTTGTTGTGGAGGATCCCTCCCATACCAGTAGCCTTCCCACAGTCACCATGGTGGGTCATGAACAGTCCACAGGGTACCTTTTTAAGGATGAACAGTTCTATTGTAGCAGCAAAGAAAATCCCTTCTTCTGTGTCTAGCAACACACGTTCTCCTGACAATACAAGTTTTCTGGCATTCGNCCAGCCCGGCCAGGTGGGGCCGGCAGAGCTGAGTCACCTCGGCCTGGGGCAACAGAAGGAAGCTTTTCTCAGCTCAGCTGGAGCCGAGCGGAGCCAACCTTACTCCGTCACCCACAGCTACCATGAGGGACTGAAGGCCAGCCCAGGCCCCCCTCTCCCCCTCCCCCTCCACGCCATCCCAGCAGCAGCCAAGCCACGTGGCCTGGCCGAGCCTCACCATGGGCGTGGCAGGGGGAGGGCGATCTTTTCTCTCAGCAAGCTGGAAGTCTAAAAGAGAGAGTCGTCAGATTCTCTCTTGGTTTTATGAGTTCTGGGGTGGAAACTGCAATACCTCCTTTTGGATTCATCATTGCTGGCTCGACCTCTTTCCTTCTGTACTGGAAACTTCAATTAAGGTTACCCCATGACAACTGTGTCTTCCTGCGAACCATTAACATGAAAGAGTTTAGGGATTGGCATAAAAAAGGCAGATATATAGGGGAAGGCAAGGGGGGCATTATGCCTTTATCCTACACTAACCTGTCAGACCTGATGAAATACTTTCAAGAGGAAAGTTTAAACATAATTTTCCCTTTTCTATTCCTTTTAACCTGCAAAGCCAGCTGAGATGTATCTACAGCCATTGAATTTCTTAAGAATACCTAGCAAACTTGAAAGTTCATCTGTGAAGAAATCAATTCTATGTCATCATAAAACACTGATTTACAGAAAATCAAGCATAATTGAAGTTGAGGAGCTGAATGGGTTGACTGTATTTCTAAATGCAACACATATGTAAAGCCTAGCATTTAATCTGAACAGTTAGCTTTGAAAACTTTCAGTCCTCATTTAGGCCTCAAAGAAAGTACTGTGGAGGTATGCAGTCTTTTTAAGCTTCCCTCCATTTACTGAGTTAGAAAATCTTAGTACACCTGGGCCCTAAGCATCACTGTAAATCAGCTTCCCTGCTGGAATTAAAACAAAGCCTGTATTTAGGAGGCATCTGTGGGAGTTTTCTAGGGCCCTTTTCTTCCAAAAGATGAATATGGTGATCTTAGTAGAAAACTTTGTATTTGGAAACCTCAGCAGGAGATTTTTTTTCTCCTTGTGCACTCCCCCTGAACTGCTGTACTCCTACTGCTCAATCCTCTACTGCTTCTTATATGACTCTCTTGCATATTCCTATATTTAGGGAGTGGTGCAGACTTGGGGATCATAAGAGACTCCTAACAGTTTTACAATGGCATATGTTTCAGAATAAGCCATGAAGAACTGTGTGCAAGGGAGAGGGCTTGGCAGGTTTTGCACGTATTTGGTTTTCATCGCATCTATTTGAACATTTCCACCACTTGCAATGACAAAAATTTATGGGGCCTGGGAGTAAATACAATGGGAACTGCTCAGCTTTCAACCTCACATCAATGCAAGTGTTTGGACTAAATTGTGGGGCTTTTAAAGCAATAGGTGAGAACAATTGTTTCACCCCTTTTTGAATAGACATCACTTTGAGGCATTTCTGAGTTGCTTGTTTCACTAAAATGGCCTTGTCTATTCTGTAGGGCATACTGGATGATGAACATTTTCAAATTACATGGTTTGCAGTTCCTAGTACCACTGAATTTACAGCTGCTTTCAGACTCAGTGAACTGCATTTGATAAGGCTGTATTCAGTCCAGATCCTTTCTTTAGGTACATAATTGAAACCATTCTACCAAATCTGTTTCACTTAGACTACAATCATGTTCTGCCAGCCACTCAAAAATCCCCATTCTGCCATGAGCAGTTAGTTAGTGGTGGGTGTATAATATCATTTAATCATTTCCCTCTAAATCTCTGGCATGCGAGAACAATACTGCAATGATGATCAGGTGTGTGTCCAAGCAGTGTCTCCACACACAGGCTATTCCAGTGTGTGATCTTGTGGTGTGGCAGTTATAAATTCAGACACAGATGTCCCATTAAGGGACAGTCCAGACTTTGTGCTGTCATTTAGAGACTGGCACGTGGCTGGTAAAGGACTCAGTGGAGTCTTCCATCTGTTTGACCAGCTATAGCCTGCACAGGGAACACTTCCTCCCTTCTAGTTGTCATATTACAACTTGGGGGCTATCACTATTTTTTCAGTCTGTGTTGCAATAAAGGAACTCTGAGAACACATTTTTCTTATACATTCTCAAAGTGATTTGTTTACTAATTTCTTCCCTCTGTCATGGCAGAATTAATCTTGACTTAAAGATTACTGCATCACTATGTCCAGACATATGTCTCCTCTATGATAGGAGATTTCCAGTTCTTTCAGCAATCAGTGTGAACTGAAAGAGAAAAAAAATTGCAGTATTATTCACCATATTCCAGAAAACTTTCAAAGCAAAAGAAAAGAAAAAGTTTGAGTTTCTTTTTGTTTGTTGATTTGTGTGACCTGCTAATTAGGATACTTAAAGAAATGGGATTATGACTTTATAAAAGGGAATTATAGGTAGCGAAGGGAATGAATGAAGAATGTATAAAACACTTTCTTTAGATAAGGATTTTCAGAGTTATAACAAAAGAAGGAGCAAACTTGTGAGCTGTAAATGAGAATCCTAGAAGTCTAAATCTGCTTTCTATTTTAAGACTATTTGTACTTCTATTATTCAATTTTAAAAACATATTTTTATTAATGAGTGTGTTAAAGCAGCTTGGTTCATGTTTTATTTGAAAGACAAATATAAGACATGTACTTGCAACACTTATAAATAATTTATATTTTTCCAAGCTGTCATAATCACATGTTTATTATTTAATCCAAAGTCTGTTCAGTTTTTTGTTTTGTGTGGAGCAGAGGGATTTTTAAGAATCTCTAACTCACTTTAAACCCAGCTGCTAAGAGACAGAGAGACCTGTTACCATCAGCAGCCATACTGCCAGTGACTTTCTTTTGGCGAAAGATTGTGCATTGCCAGGCTCCCCCAAGGAAAGGTTTGCCCCTTTCCACAAAAAGGACAAGGGATTAGTTTTGGGATAGATGAAGATGCCCTGCTTCCAGAGAAGGCCTTGCATTTCTGCTGGGGAACAAAGACAAGGAGTCATCATCTACATGGTGGAGCCCACTACTCGAAATCTATGGGAAGTCTGAACTCTCCACCTTGGGCAACGATGCCATTTCCAGGCATCAGACACTCAAAAGTTGGACTTTAAGGAACAAATATCCTTTTCTGGAGGTATCACTTTCATTAGTGAATTTCTTCAGTAAAATTGGCAGGGCCATATATTCCATGAGCATTTCATGTGTGTATTCCTTGTCGTTTGGCACTCTTTCTGTCCCTTGGCTGCCATAAGTGAATGGAGTAAGGAGAACAGGAAATGGTCTAATCAAAGGGATAACTTTCATTTTGCTTTCAGGAAATATTAAAATATTATATCTCTAAAAAAACATTAGAATAATAAATAAATAATATCAAATTTTTTATTGTCTACATCAGAAAACATCTGAAAATTAATTATAATGGTGACAAAAATATATGTGTATATGTCTGATAGGCCCACCCTGTTAGTGGCTCTCACTCTATGATCAACAAACCAAGAATTGTCTGCAAAATATTTCATTCTCTTGACAACAAGATGTTCTGAGAGAAATACAAATGGAAAGTTAGAAAATTAAAGGAGTTTTATCAAACTTCCCACAAAATTAAAAAGTAAAATTCCCCTTAAAAAATCTCTGCTCCATTTGCTCAGATGTGTGGTAAATTGTTTTTTCTCATGAGTTGTACATAGAGGGTAAAGCCCCATCAAACCCTACACCAAGCCTCAGAACCCATTTCAAACAAAGGCATGGGTCAACATAATTCCTGCTCTAAAGAGTATGTGGTTTAGGGCACAAGAGAGTACATCAGGTATCATAAAGGCAGAACTAAGGTGCACCAAACAAAATGTTTCTGCATTGCAGTTGTACTGTAGAAGAGCAAAGACAGGACAAACACTTTCAGAAATATCAGTATTTCCTGTGGCTGTTCTGAGCCTGGATCATCTCTATGCCCTTCAATTTGTGGATTAGACAGAAGAAGCAGATACAGATGGAAAGATATATACATCTGCACACTTAATAATATATGTGCAATACTAAGGTCAGTTTTAACAAACTTTTTTTGACAGTCTTTTATCCTGAATGTAGACAAAACAGATTTGTCAGATTCCTCTTTTACAGCAGGCAGAAAATCAGGCCTTGGCTAGTACCTTTTATATAAATTTTAAAAACTCTCAGACATTCATTAGATATATAAAAGGAATGGCCTCTGCAGACAATGGAGTAAGGGTGAAAAGGGTAACAAAGGGCAAGGGAGACTGATTGAGCACTTCGAAAGTTGAAAGTAGGATTTGAGTGTTTTATTTGGGGGAAGGTTGGGGGTTGTAAGACAGGGAGAAAAGGTAGCTCCTCTGATGGAAAATTTAGAGACCTACAGAACCAATTAAGTGTGTGGAGGAGTTTTCCAGATGGGGGAAAAACTGAGTGGTGCTGGGGCTTGGTACAAGGAATGGGGAATGGAGGAGGAGGAGGGAAAGGATGTGTGGAAGCTCAGCAGCCAGAACAGAGAAGGCAGTGCTGTAAATCACATGAACTGCCTTGCTCCCATATGGAAAAAGAAGAGGAGGAGGTCAGTTGGATTTGCTTGGGGTTTCACATGTGGATCTAGAAAAGTGTCTGTTAGAGAGAGCAATTAGAGACAGGATTGTAAGGTCAACTGTTACCTGATGTTTACAGAGTGTAGGTTGAAGCTGAAAGGAAGATGAGTCAAGCAAAGGTACCTGGAGGTGCTCTGAAAGAAGATGTGCCTGTTGGGGTTTTTTTAAGTAATCAGAAAATACTCAAAAACCTCTTTCCAGTCAGATTCTTTTCTAATCTAGTATGTATCTTAGCTCACCAGCTTTGAGAGATTCAGCCTTAGTGTTTATAGTCTTCCTTTTATCTTTCAAAAATGGATCTACAGGATACAGCAGGGAACTGGAACAATTCTCAATAACTAAATAAATAGAACTGTATAGTCGTGATCATCTGTGTGCATAACTGCCCCATAGGGAGAATGTGTGTTTCTGGCAGAGTGCCTTTTGTCTGACTGTTCCCCCTGTGGAGCAGTAATATGTTCAGGTAGACATGCCTGTATCTAATAAAAACTGCAAATTAACAACTCTATTCCTGAAAAATTAATCCTGGGTCTAAAACCACATCAGAAAAAAAACTTCCCACACATACATACACAAAAGCCATCCCACTAATAAGTACCCATTGCATTCAACATGAATACAAATTACTATGGAAAAGAAACCACAAGATTAGATATGTTTAAGATTATGCAGAAAATAACCTGTGAAAGACTGGAAATGCCATAGCCAGTCTTCATAAGCTTAAAGTGCTTAACCCCAAACCTTTGTGCACCTCAGTTATGACAATAAGCTTCTCAACTTGAATAAACTAGCAATAAAGTCCCCCCTTTAGGAAATGTCAATTAAAAAGATATAGGCAGACATTATATGAGATGAGAAAATACTTATAAATGAAAGAATACATTATTTACTTAGGTTAAAAGATGGAACTTTAAGCTAAAATTGATGAATCACAGAATGATTTAGGATTAAAGGGGCTTCTTGAATTCTTCCAGTCCATTCTCTCTGCTCAAGCAGAATCATCTAGAGTAGGTGGTGCAGGACCATGTCCAGCTGGATTCTGAGTATCTTCAAGAAAAACACTCCACAACCTTTCTATAAAATCTGTGCCAGTGTTTGACCTCCTGCACAGAGAAAAAAGTAATTTTCTCATATTCACATATAGTTTAATGTGCTTTAACTGTCCTGTTAGGGGGTGCTTCTGGGAAGAGTCTGCCCCCTTTTCTCCTTTCATTCCTGTCTAGTATTATGCACATAAGCCTTCTCTTCTTCACCGTAAAGAAAAATGGCCCTCTTTGCTTATGGAAAAGATGCTCCTGTCTCTTAATCTTCTTTGTGGCCCTGTGTGTGGCTTGCTCCAGCAAGGTCATGCCTTTCTTACACTGGGGTGCCCAGAGCTGTAGTCAGCATGTCAGGTGCTGGATAAGGAAAAGATAGATCTCCCTGGCCCAGGAGGCTGTTGGATTTCTTTACAGAGAGGGACCATTGCTTTCTCATGGTCAGCTTGTTGTCCACTAGCCCCCAGGTTCTTCCCTGCTGAGCTGTCTCCTGGGCCACCAGATCCTTGTATTTACTGGTGCCCAGGTTATTCTTCCCAGGATGCAAAAATTTTCATGTCTCTTTGTTTAAGTTCATGTGATTTCTGTCCTTCAAAATTTTTTGCCAGGTTTCTTCAGGTCTATCTGAATGGCAACAAAACCCTCTCATGTTTCAGCCACTCCTTCCAAGCTTTTTGTCTCAAAATATGTTAAGGGTATAGTTGGCCCCATTGTTCCTCAATGTAGATATTAAAAGAAGAAGGTCATTTAGGAAGATGTTATGTTTAGCCTGATATTACTTCAAACAGAAATTCAGCCACACAGATAAGGAGAACTGCTTGAGAATCACTGGCATAAAACTGCCGAGGATCAACTGTGCCTCACCAATATAATTAATTGCTTGTGTGATGATGTGACAGGATGATTTGTGGATGAGAGGACAGCAGTTGATACCATTTTCCTCAGTTTTAGCAAAGGCTTTACTGCCTCTCATACAGTATTCTCAAATCCAAGGAAGAATCTTATTGTCTGCATGTGTGCACTACCAGATGCAGGAAACCCTGGCTGGATGTTGGACTCAGGGGATTTTTGGTTAATGCCAGTGTCAAGGGGACTACTGCAGAGATCTATATTGGGATATGTCCTGATAGTGATTATGTAACCTGGAGGAGCAGAGGCACTGTACTCATGTCAAGCTTGAAGCTGATGCTGAATTAGGGGAAGTTTAAAACCAGGAAATCAACAAGAAAAAATGGCAATTCTACCCCTGTGAGGGATAACCCCTCCAGCAGACTGCTTGGTTGGGAGGAGCTCCGGCAGAAGGACGTGGGATCTGAGTGGGCAGGAAGCTAAGCGGAAACCTGCAGTGTGCTTTGGCAGTTGTGAAGGCCAGTTGTATCCTGGGCTGTATGAACTAGCCAGTCAATTAAGTGACAGGACTTTCTCCACTGGTTTGGCACTCACTAGTCTACACCAAGATACTGCACACAGTTTATGACCCCCAACACCAGAAAGAGATCAATAAAATCAAGCCAGATCAGCAGAGAGACCCTGAGAATATTAGAACAAAACAATTTCAGCAAACCCCAAGAGGAGAAAATATCTAGGGGAAAAAACCATACAGCTATATTATACAGAATGGTCAGGTATATTCTTGAAAGCAGTGATCTGGAAGGATTAAAGATCACAGGAGACAAATAACTTTGTGTGAACTGCTATAAGTAGTGTTCTGAGGTGATATTTGCATGTAAAAGCAGGGAAATATAGGGTCAGGAGAAAAAAAGAAGGCACATAAACCTCTAGGTGTGAAATATGACATCACTGTCTATGAAGATTTTGTAGAGGATTTTTTCCCCATAGCTTTAAAAATAGGTGGAAAATCAGAGAAGGCAAATAACCACACTCTAGAGTAAGAGAAATTCTTTTTGTTTTTTTTGTGAGAGACATACAGAGCTTAATCAATTTACTTCATCATATCAGTGAAGAGACAGCTTGATTACGGTGTGCAAGTGCTTTAGGGGGAAAAATTACCTGAAACTAAAGAGCCTTTTAAACTACCTGTGAAGTGCATAACAAGAGTGAATTGCTGCAAGTTAGAGCCAGTTACATTCAAATGACTAATACAGCACATTTTTAAATTATACTGATCATCTGGTAAAATAATCTACCAATAAAAGTGTGGGATTCTCTATATTTGAGTGAGGAGTTCTTCCTTTCTGGAAAACGTTTTGCTGGGCTTCTGTGTATGATTCCTAGAGTGAGGCATAGGACATGAAGAGAAATTAAGAGCTTTTGGCTGGAAGGTGTAATGACATAAAAACCAACCCTTAATTCAGACCAATTTATTGCAAATGTGCTACAAAGTGGCAATCCCAAGGCATTGCAATGGGCTAGGATCAGTATGTTGACGGCAGTATGATGGCTTTTTCAAACAAGCTAACTCAAACATTTGTAACTATATGAGCATACTCGTAGTTACAAAAAACTGTAATTAATTCTGTTGAGTGGTAATCAGATGAATGTGATGGATAAGCAGACAGATGGTGTAATGATCCTTTCTGGTCTTAAAATTTCTGAATTTGAAAAATCCAAAAATTCTATTTTACATAGAATAGTATATTATGCCTAATAACAGCAATATGATTTATTTGATGATTTTTAGGTCATCTCAGAACCTTAGACAAAGTCTGAGCCATAATTGTCATATTTATTACAAGTGATCAGTCGTTGTCAAACAAATCTTGGATGATAACATGGAGTCACAGTGGGAGTTTGTTGGGTTTTTGAGGAGGGTGCTTTTGTCTGTGTATCCTGAAGATTACCTTTGCTATGGCAGCATTTTCAAGGCAGGCTGAGGTGAAATCTCAGCAAGGAGGAGGCATAATAGCCACACAGCCCAAGGAGGCTGTCTGCCTGCAGCCATCCCTGGCAGCTGCGGATGTGCATTGTGTCAGCATCGGTACTGCTGGGTTCTGGGGGGAGTGCTGTCACCTCCCTCTGTTGAGGGTCTGGCAGCTGAAAATTGCAGGGAGAAGGTCATGACAGAAAACTTGTTGTGAGAAAGATCCTTCACAGATTATGCATATTAATCTAAGAACTCTAAGACAATTTGTCAACACTGAACATTATTTGCACTAGTTGAACGATTCGGGGCCTCTACCAATTCACAGGAATTTCCTTGCAATTTAACAGATAAAAAGGGCTGTGATAAAAGAGTCAAGGATTGGAGGGGAAAACCAACAGATAGAGGGATGCAAAATCATGCTCAGCGCTCACTAAGTCAGAGTCTAACAAGCAGGAAGAACCCTCAGGTGCCCTCCCAGCAGCTAATAAATTGATGGCTTTGCCTTCTCATAAGTACATTAATTTCCTTTCTACTGTGTCTGTTTTGGATAAAGGTAACTTTTGGTCTTTGGAATACTGGTACTTTCTTGCTGCCACCCCACACCTGTGTTTCACACAGCCCAGCATTATTCACTGCAAAAAGCCCTTACACAAGCATTGAATTGGCAGGATGATGCCTGGTGCTCTCACAGCTTTGGGGACAGCTGGACATGATCACATTGAAGACCACTGCTTGGTGGATGGATACTTTCATATTTTATGAGGGGTTCTGTGTCTGTGGCATTTAAATTTCTTTTTTATGTGCTGAAATATGCCCACAAAAGTATATTTAATGAGAACACATGAACAGATACATAGGTCCTCATTATACATAGAACTAGATATATATTCCCTTGTACCTGAAAAATTCAACCTACATATTACCTAAGAGAAGACCTTAGTCAGAATTGTATCATAGTTGCTCTTTCTACCCCTCTAGTAAAAAGATATTGAAGAAATACTGGGAAGCAAACATGTGATTTAAAAAAAATAAATTATTAACACTACATTTTAAACAGCAGGAACATTATTTTGCCTTTGATTTCTGTCTTTCACAGCATTATTGCTAACAAAAATTTACAAAATTTAGCGTTGCATCTTTTACTATCAGCAGAATGACTTTATCACTTTGGCTAAATAATAATCTGGGGGATAATTCTTTGCAATTTTAAGAAATTTGGACCCGCATTTTTACCCTTTGGGTATTTTAATGACTGTTTATTTTTTTATAGTGATTATTCAAAAAGGTTATGTAGATAACACTTTTTAAAGCAATCTTGTGTGCAATAACCAGAATTTGCAGCATTTTAATCAACCTCAGGTTATCTAATGGAGGTGTAACCATGTCTGCCGCTTCAGCTCCCTGATTAAGCACGAGAAAAGGGGAAAAGTGCTAGAAGTGCCATTCAGCTGTTAGCTTCCCTCTATTCTCTGCTAATGTACTTGAACCCTAGCCTGCAGTAAATGCAGGAAGACTGCTGAGAAGGTAATGGAGTTTATCTCTGCTCAAGGTCACTGCTCAGCCCTTGAGCCATGTACTACCTGACATGACCTGGTCTTGTGCAGGCACGTGGCTGTAGAAGGCAAGATGAGGATGGAATGGATTTATTCACTAGGGAAGTACTTATTGCTGAAAAACTAAGTTGTGAACACAATAGCATACATTTTAATTATCACAAAAAGATTTAAACAAATTGAACTGTTTTGGGATGTGGGGAGTGTAAACCTTCTGATCCTTAGAGGTAGCTGAAGGGGTTTAGAGGAAGAGAGTAGGTCAGAGTCCTACATCTGCAGAGAATGCATTGTGTATGTATGTAACCATCTCCCTTGGCAGCTACTCAGAGCTGCAGCTCTGTGGACAGAACCACAACAGAAAGAAGAAACAATCAATCAAACAAAAAACAAAACAAAACAAGACAAAAACAAAACAAAAAAACCCCACCCCAAAGAACAGCCCCCCCAAACCAAACCAAAAAACCCCCAAAAACTCCACCAAAAAAACCCCCTAGGCCAGCACCACTCACTTTAACAAAAAAGACATATGATACAGATGAAATATAACAACTCCTAAGAAAACAGATTACATTTATTTACAAACATGCAAAGCAAATTTTACATTTATCCTCCTTTTGCTTGTTTTATTTCTAGAGCATATCACAGCATGAAGCAGCTACACCCTGAAAATGGCACAAAGAGCCTTCGGAGTGGCATTTTAACAAGCCTAAATGATTTAGAGTCTGTAGTGATCTTGTTACTTGATTGGATGCAATTAGTATGAAAGATACATGCCTGAATGCGTTGAGTTGTGCACTCTAATGGTCTGACCCATTAAGGGACTTCACTGAGAACTGTATCCTGTTGTACTGCAGGCAAGTAGGGCAGTCAATGATTTCAGTTTTATCACTGAAAAAGGCAAGAGGTGAGAGGTACGCAGGTGATGCTGGCTTTCCCTTTCTCCACTGTGATTTGATCTATTCTGGTTGTTCATGTCAAATTTGTGAACAGGGAGCTGGCAAACAACATGACTGCAGTCAGAATCAGAAGTGGGGAAAAAGATCAATAGAGAGATTTTATAGAAAACTGCAAGATATTGCACCAGATGATAAGAATAGAAAGCCAGCCTGCTCCTACTAGTAGGAATCTTAGCCCTAGATATCATCCTAGCCAGTGTCATTCAATGCTATATTTTGCCATTTTTTTTTAATTTTGAAAGCACAAAACTTAAAGCATGATAGGAGAGCATAAGTTCTTTGCATCCCACCTCAAGTTCCAGAAAATCAGACCTCCTGAAAGAAGCTAATCCTATGAAATTTCCCAACCCATTTTTCTAGGTTTCAAAGTGTTTGCTTCAATTGGTGTGTGCTTTTTGCACTGAAATAAAAGTTGGCTGCTCACTGAGAGCAGTGTTTCTCATTGTCTGTATGAAATTACTGCCTCATATGATGCTGAGAGTCATTTGGGTAATAGTATATTTTCATTATGCACAGTGTCTAGGCAAGACAGGATTCTGTCCCATGAATATACTTTCTGTTCTTTGCATTAAAATATTATATAAACAATTAATAAACTCTGGGCCATACAAATGAATTCACTGAAATTGTATAGATTTGACCCCAAGACAAAGAGTAGCATTTGCTAGTATAGTTATTGATCTTCTGTGGTCTTACAATAAGAACATACAAAAAGGATGTTCATCATTCTACTGTTTTTAAGCAAACTGCAAGTACACTTACAGGTTGGGTTGTAAAGATTCTTCTCCAGTTCGTACCATGGAGACTCTGGTGAAAATTACCTGTAGCTTGTATTGTTTTGACTGTGAATAGAATTTACTGCCTCAGTTATCCTTGGAGGTCATTTGTGCTCTGTGTGTGTGTATTACGATGTACCTGTAGAGAGGACTGACCACATCTTCCCCAAAACATCTAACCAGAACATTCACAATGACTCCATGGACATGTAGAAATATTCACCACCATGATTGTGTACAATGACTGGCTCAAGTACAAACCTCAGGGCTGACTCCTTAAAGAAAAGGAATCAGCAAGCTAGAGTGTGCAGGGAGGGTAGGAAAAGGCAGGAGGGAAACAAATCTTTGCACCTGAGCTGATTTTATCATAATCTTAATAATGAAGCAACACAGTTTGAAATACTTAGTTGTGCAAGATTCAGAATAAAACCTCAACAAAGAAATTAATTTCCCAGTGGAAAGTCACTCAGCACAAACAGAAGTTTCTGGAAGAAGGCATTGATGAAGGTGACATACCAAAATGCTGCAGGAAGACAACTCACTATAGAAAGCAGATAGATGGAGTTTGAGGTAGAACTTTACATAGGAAAAAAACATATTGAGCAGGGCAATCTAAATTTCCACCTCCCTAGAAAAAAGAAAACAGAAAAATCAACAGCATTAGGGCAGTTTGCAATCATTTGCTGAAGCTAACACAGCACAGACAGGGAGGGCATGGCAGTAGCAAGGTGAGATGAGTTCTCTGTGGACCACTGGACAAGATTACAAGTGAAGAAAATCAGACAGTCTGAAAAGCAATAGGGCATGTATTGATTGTTGGAGACAAATCTGTGTGTTGCTGCTGACAGTTACAGGTACTAGAGTGAAAGACATGGTCTGGAAAAAACATGAAGCTAATTAGAAGACAATTAAATGTATGTTAAAAAGTATTTTAGAGAATGAGAGAAAAGGGTGGATGGATGGAAAGTGTTCATTTGGAGTTTTGTCTCCTTCCTCTTGTAAGACTGCACTTCTAGGAAGAATAGGGAGTGACGACTACTCAACAAAAGTTGGGAAATAACCTCTGGCCATGGAATGATCTTCACATGAGTGCTGCTTGTTCATTCTGTTTTCCAAGTAGTACAGGATACTTCTGGGTGTGGATTGTATTTATACAATTCATTCACATTGTGTTAATAGATTTTGGCTTGGAAAGTATCATAACAGGGCCTGTTACATTAATGACCTCTGGAGATGACAGATGGAGCAGCAGAAAAATATATATTACAGACAAGTGAAATGAGCCAAAATGAAAGGTCTACATATAAGAAAGAATAATGAAATAAATACTGAAAAGCTGTATTAATTAAAAAATTAAAAAAAGGAAATCTGTAAAACCTGATATACCATGGGAGATAAGTAACATTGGGAAAGCGTGCCAGAATCTGAAGGGGGTATTTGAGAAACAAGTGAGAAACTGATTTGACTGATTTCTGAACCTGATGAGCTTTAAAATATTAACACATTTCCCTTTCACTTGTAGGATTTTTCAGTACTGATCAAATAATATCTGTAGGGGATTGCCCAACACAGAATGATATAATTTAGGAATTTGCTTTGGCAAGTTATTGCTTGGAGAATTTCTGTGGGAGATCTGGAGGGGAATTAGTTTTAATAAGATATTCTAATTACCACAACCATATTGTGAGAATCTGGGCTGAAGGCGAAGCAGACCGGTACACCCTGCAGACCTTAATGTTTTCCATTATTTGTGGAAAAAAAAAAAAAATTTTGGTTTGCTTTTGTTAAGTTATGTAATTACTTAAATAGCTTCTTAGTAGGCAACCTTTATGGTTGGTAACTTATGTGGATCCTGAAAGTCTTCGTTGGATAATGTGAGACTCCTAAGGGACCATCAGGATCTCATCAGGATTTCATGTGTTATTAATATTTGATTTTTCTCTATAAAATTGGTAATACTGCCTTGGGTGATTTATACAAATATGAAAGTCCTCAAAAGAACACATATAAAGTGATAAACCTGGGTAAGTAGCTATATTTGAATTAGAAGACATTTTCTCATTTAAAACCAGGAGTCCATCAAACAGTTTACTTCAAAAGCAATCTACTAGCCTGCCTGTATTTTTCTTGTCTCCACATTGCTCCTAAAAGGACCCTTTTTATAATCAATAACAAATAGTAAAAAAGTAAATGCATTTCAGTGCAGTTTCCATCAAAACCAAAGAAATCACCTTGCTTTTGACTCTAGTTATTGCCATTTATTCCCAGTTAAAAAAAATCCTAGATGCGGAAATTGATATATTTTGAAATATCTTCATGATGAAAATTTGGCCCATTTCTGCTGATGTAGAAACCAGTTATGTGTTACATTTTTACCTATTGCCTGTAAGTTCTTTTCAGTTAATTTTTATCTCTTTTGTACAGTTACGAGTTACCAAGGAAAAATGACAGTCTGTGCTTTTATAAGTTGGAAATGGAAAGGAGATCACCATGTAACAGGATGTCTTGTTATTCCAATAAGTTGACAAGATACTGATAACAACTGAAAGTTCTGCTCTGCTTACGTTCCTATATACCTCAAGCCTACCTCTATAGAATGTCTGTATTTGTGTTGTGCCAGTTGGACCTACCTTACTGGAAGAGACATTTTCACCAAAATATTAATTCAGTGTAGTATTGTTTTCCATAGCAGTTCTGAAAAGCCCTGGAGCAATTATAAAGCTAGCATGTGCTGTCACCATAGTGTACATAAAATCACTTTTAAACTTGATAAAATATACCCTAGACATCCTTTCTAGGGCAAAACAATGTTGTTATGACAAGAAAAATTATGTAAGAGATTACTTTCCAAACAGCCAGTATGATGACCTATTCATTTGCCCTTAGGAAAGGAAATAAAGTTTTATATGGTCACAGCTTGGGTTGCCTTCTCTAAGAAGTCACAGCCAGAGCCTCTTTAAGTGGGCTGAGATTTGATAGATGACAGAAGTAGATACCATCTAAAACCATCCCAGTAGAAGTAAAAGGTATCAAAAGCACACAATATGGAAGATTATGGTTGCCTTCTGTCATGCACGTCTATCTCATTCATCTTTTGACTGCATGTAGAGTTTAATGCAAACTATTTTGTTAATCATCTTTAGGTTGTGAATACAGGCTGCTACATCCACCACAACTTTCTTCTGTTTGACACTACTCTGATAAGCTTAAGAGAGAAAGTAATAGCTGTTAATTTTTAGAGATGTCTTAACACCCCTGTCTAGATAGGAAAATCACAATGATGATAAACTCTCTAAAAATTCCTGTAGAAGGAGTTTAGTCTGTGTGTGCTAAAGAAACAGATGGTAGGTTTAAATATTGAGAAATCTGTACCAAACCCACATTGCTACTTTAAAATGATATCCAATGAGGACAGAGTTCAGGAGTCAGAACACTTATCCAAGTCCAAATGCAGTCCGAGGATGAAAAATGAAGACCCCTCTGAGAGCTTTTTATCCACATCCCAGCATTTGCAATCAGTAGCTTTCAAATGCTTTTTTAACTCATTTGGCCAAGAGAGAATTTTTGTTAATATGGAGCAATAGACAATGAGGAAACAGTAATGTGAGTATCCAGGAAGAAAAGGCAGGGAAAAAAAAATGAATAATTGGTGTGAAAATAGCAGTTACTTCACAGTGTGTGTGGCAGATGTATTGCAGCTATGAGTTATCTTCCACCAGGGCAGTTTCTGGCAGCCAAGAGACAGGTCAGCTGTCTGTTCAGCTGCCAATCCACGGCCTGCTTTGCAAATGGGCACCAAACGTGGAGGAAAACTTCCCTGACTTTATGTCAACCTCTAAACTGGCTTCATAAAAAATTTTAATCTAATCTGTCATTTACACCCCACCTATGCAGTTCTTCTGCACACCTGTGTTCTATGCAGTCATCTGAAATTATATTGGAAACACCCTGCGGAAAGTATGATTCAAAAACAATAATCTGACCACAGCTTCTCATGATCAATGAGAGAGCTATAGGAGCTGATGTCATTTACCTACTGTGTCTTAGTGAAATACAATATGATGGTGTCTCTATCCATTGAAAATATTTACTGAATTTAAAGAACATCTCTGACGTTTTCTTTTTAACTCCTGATGTAGTTTAGCACACCCTCTGCAAAAATTACTGAAAGGTCATGTCCCAAACAAGCCTGTTCAGATTCCAGTGTTTTTGAGTTTTGGATGCAACATGCTGTGGAATAAAACTGGATGTTACAGCAATTGGTGCCTGATTCCATTGAAATGTACCATAATTTTCCAAGTTGTCTCTGCCTTGATATCCATCTATTGGAAAAAGGCAGCTTTATGATTTTAATGTAAAGAATTTTCCAGAGCTCATTGGCACAACCCTGACAGTCAGCACAAGTAACAACTGACTAAGAAAAAATACTAATTCCTCTTTTGGGGTTAATATAATTTGAATTATTTAGTGTTTACTGAAAATTTAAAGTAGGTACACCGACAATTTCTATAGATCAACCAAGACTCAATAGATTATCACTCTACAATAAGCAGTTTGTATGTATAAAACCATTATTGCTTGCTCTGCATGGCATCCAAACATTCAGTTTTCCTTGGTTTTAGTACGGAATAGTGAAGAGCTAGTGTTCTATTATCTCCTGCATTAGTTTCAAATAAACTTGTACTGCTTATGAAATTTTTATTTGCCCCCTGTTTTCTGCTTTCTAGAAACCCGAAGGGAAAATGATTTTTTGTTTCATGAAATCATGGAAACATAGAGTCATTAAGATTTGAAAAGACCTCTAAGAACATCAGATTCAATCATTCAGCTAGCACCACTGTGCTCACCACTAAACCATGTCCCCAGGTGCCACATCTACATGCCTTTTGAACTTTTGGGGATGGTGTTTCAACTACTTCCCAAGCAATGTATTCCAATACTTGACAATCCTTTCAGCAAAGAAAATTTTCCTAATATCTAACCTAAACCTACCCTGGCACAACTTGGGGCCATTTCCACTTCTCATATAATTTTTTACTTGGGAGAAGATGCCAATCCCCACCTGACCACACCTTCCTTTCAGGTAGGTTGATGAGAGTGATAAGGTCTCCCCTGAGCCTCCTTTTCTCCAGATTAAACACTCCCAGCTCCTTCAGCCTCCTCACAGGGCTTGTGCTCCAGACCCTTCACCAGCTCTGTTGCCCTTCTCTGATCATTCTCCAGCACCTCAATATCTTTATTGTCATGAGGGGCAAGAACTGGACATAGGACCCAAGGTACGGCCTCACCAGTGTCCAGTACAGGTCACTGCCCTGGTTCTCCTGTTGCTGATACAGGATAAGATGCCATTGGCCTTCCTGGCCACCTGGGTACATGGTGGTTCACATTCAGCACCTCTACTTCCTTTTCCATCAGTCTCTTCACAGTCCCTCTTTCCTAAGCCTTTAGCACTGTCTAGGGTCCTTGTGATGTGGATTTCTGACCCAGCATTTTACTTTGTTGAACCCCATCCAACTGGCTTTGGTCCACAAATCCAGCCTGTCCAGATCCTTCTGCAGAGCCTTCTGGTCCTCCAGCAGATCAACACTCTTGCCCAGCTCTGCAAATGATAGGACACTCAATCCTCTCATCCAAATCATTGATAAAGATATTAAAAAGGACTGTCTCCGACTCTGATCCCTGGGGAACGCCACTTGTGACTGGACACAAGTTGGATGTAACTCTGTTCATCACACACTCTGGGCCTGGCCACTCAGCAAGTCTTTAACTCAGCCAGCAATGCACCATCCAAACCATGACCAGCCAGTTTCTGAGAAAAATGAGTGAGAGAGTGTCAAAAGCTTTGATGAAGGCAGGTGGACACATCCACAGTCATTCTCTCTTCCAACAGGCAGGTTAGCTTGTCACAGAAGGAGGCTAGGTCAATCAAGAAGGACCTGCCTTTCATAAAATCATGTTGGCTGAGCCTGATCCCATGGACATGCTGTACATGCTGCATGATGACACTCAAGATGATCTGCTCCTTTGCCTTCCCTGGCGCTGAGGTCAGACTGGATGGCCTGCAGTTTTCTGGACCTTCCTTCCTGTCCTTGTAGGTGACCATCACATTCACTAACTTCCAGACACTTGGGTTGTCCTTGGTTGACCAGGCCTGCAGGTAAATGATTGAAAATGGTTTGGCAAGCTTTTCTGCCACCTTCCTCAAGACTGGTAAGTGGCTATTTATCACATTCATCATATTCTGTTCCATTTTTAAACAGAACAACAAAGACGCAAGTGTATGAAATAAAAATTAATCAAAGGAGGATTTCTGAGGAAGCTTAGCTTTTCCGTAACCACAGAGGTTGTGGAGAAAAGTTTTTCAGATTTTCAAGAAAAGGTACTCCATTGATAAATGTCATTACAACTAACTTCAGCTTAAGGTGGGGTTATGATGAACCCATGTTTAAGACTAAGGCATATATTTAGCACCGTGACTCAGAAATTATTGCAATTGACATCTGCACTATCATGGTTTTGATTTTTTCAAATACATATTTATAAGGGACTAATTTGAACAATTTCATGGAAATTCTAAATAGATAAAATATAAATGGAAGCAATTACTCCTTCACAATTACTTGTTCTATTCAATAAGATGATTTAATTTATAAACTGATTTTTCGTATTTACATCAAGACATGTATGAATGTTATACATGTCAAAAACATGATTTCACCAAGAAGTAAATTTAAGGGCAAAGCAAATATAATTTGTAAATCTCAACTGGCCTGTTAAGGTTCAAAGCCATTCTTTCTCTTCAAGGCCCTCCGAGACTTTTCAGCAAGCAGTAAAAAAGGGTGCAAATCTTGCTTTATAGAGCTCAGCCTGTCAACACTATATGGACATTTTCATGAAAACCACACACAACCAAGGTGTGAAAAACCAGATAAAGAGGACAAAAAATTCCTCAGTGCTTTGGCTACAGAGCTGCTACTGTCCTGTCATACTTGTGAGAAGGATGTGGGTGATCTGGACAGCGATCAGACCTTCTAGCAGGCCCACAATGCTCTCTTTCACTATGGCTTTGCAGAGAATTGTACCACCCATGAAAAGGAAACAGGATGTAGAGAGAAAGGCTCTCTAGGTATTCTCCTTAATGTACGTTCTCTGAGACTGCATCTGCAAAAAATATAAAGGATTATTAATATCCACTCACTTGACCAAATTCATCCTAATTCCATCACAGAAATATTTGCAATCTGCTTGACTTCCATACATGTAAAGTCTTAGCTAACCACATCATCATCTGCACAATATACAAACATGATAAGAAATAAATATTTTTTAAGTAAAATATTTGCACACCTGAAAAATTTCCAAGATGCAAGAAAACCAATGAAAATATATTTGTATATTTTTAGACAAGAGAAGGTATAGCTGATTTGTTATTCAATGTTTTCTTGATAATATGGTGTTCCTTACTTCCAAACTCCAATGAGATAATTCTGCCTTCTCAAAATGTCTTGTTCATCTCCAATATTTTGATTAACTTCTTTCCTACAAAAAAAACCCAAAAAATGAATCTGTGAAATCGTATTATTCTCTCCTTCCTTTGGTACCAGCGGTCCATTTTGATTAGTATATTCGAGTACAATTTTACTAGATCCAAACCAATTTCCAGCACTTGAGGAGACGATCCTTTTTCCTCTCTTTCAGAGCACATCGCATTATTTGCCCATCCAGTAATGGAAGTAGAAGAGCTATCACCCAAAAAGCATAACTAGGTATTTGATGAGGATGATTATGCTAGGAAGTCCAGATTGGAAACCCATTTTCTCTTGATATGTGTGCACAAAATCAGAATAATTTTCCTACATTTAAAGCTTTGAAGGTCACTCACTTTTTAAAGCATTTAATTCCTGAATGAACCAAACTTTAGATTCTCCACTATTACTTACATTTGTATTTTATTAGCAATAAATAGGCATACTGAAAAAGAAGGATAATTTTTTAGAGTTGTCTCTAATTTATATGTCAAGCAACAACCAGCTCAAAGCGTTGGCTGTTTTGAAATAAAAACACATCATCTCTTAGTGAAGAAATCTTACAGTTAAGGGAAAAGTAGATGCTGACACAGTCTTATCAATCCTTTTGCCTGGGGATTATAACAGCCTTTCAATTTCATTTGGGTTGAAAGACAGTTTGTGAGGATTTACAAGTCAGTTATAAATTGAGCTTTGAAACTTTAAGGGTAATAACTGTTGCAGTGATAAAGCCTCAAACAGATTTTGAGGAACTTTAGTCTGAGTGATTCTGGTCCCAGGTCAAACAGGGTAACATCAGACATCAGATTCACTTTCACTGTGCTACCGACCTTAATCTAGTGGAAGAAAAGGCTACATCCCTCTGGGTACCCCTGAGAAGTTCCTGCAAAAACTGCAAATCTCTGCATGGCAGAGGAGATTTTGTAGGAATTGTTGTAACCATGCAGGAGAGAGCAGGGAAGGGAAAGGGCCTTGTGTTCCTCTCACATCAAGAGAGGAACAAAGACTCTGCTGGGGCTGCATTACATTGACCTCAGTCATGGGGCAAATCACTCCTCAGCCAAACACAGTCATGATGGCTGCCACTAGGCAGTTGAAACAAAACAAATGTAAGGCAGAAAAGGAGGGGGAAGAGGAGTTGTGATAGCTTCCTTTAAAACACTCCACATTCCTGAAATACCTGCATATGTCTATGTGGACGTTCTTCATAAATATGTTCTAAGTATATGGAGAGACAGTAATTGCTGATCTCACTGAGATGATATATACTTTGTGACTTTTCTCATTGTTAATTTCATAGTATGTTTAACATCTTGGCTGTGCCTTGGCAATGCTACTATACAGAAGCCTTTACGTTATGGACAAGCATGACCTTTCTTATAATCTATATTTGAAAATTTCATATAGATGTACATTTATGCAGCCAATGAGGTTGTTATGGTCTTCTGGGAAAAGCAGTGAGATAAGTCCTCATTACTCAAAAGTAAAGAAATGTGGACTTCCTTTTCACAGACAGAATAATAATAAATTTGTTTAGATACAGAATTTAGTTCCACTTTTATAGTCTCAAAAGAATAAATATTATTTTCCATGTGCAAAAGTTCCAAGGAAGATGTTTAATATTTCAGTGGGTCAGATTTTATTTTCTGAGTTATTATAACAGTTCATCATAAGATATAAGGCCATTGTTTTGGACAATATTTTTAAGTTATAAGGATAGTGGATTTTATTCCAAGTTATTCTCCTAACTTTGACATGACTAAATATCCTGAATTACACTAACAGTTTGACAAATCCCAGTCATATATGGGAGAATATTTGATTTTGGGATCTTTTTGATTGAAATGGTTTCTGATGAAACATCTGTTGGTTAGAACCTTACTTAGCCAATCAACTTTTTGGAGGCCTGTCTTGAGATTTTTTAAATTTTGTTTTGTGTCTCCTTTTTAAAGAAAGGAAATCTACTGTTTAGCTGTCATAACTGTGGACTTCAGAGATCTTGGATTCTAATACCACTGCTCTATTGTGAAATAATATTAGGGTAGATGCAGCTATTTCTTGAAAAATTTAGCTTTATGTTTTGATAGAAAAGTATGGAAGTTCATTTAAAGGAAGTGAAATCAAACTGTGATAACAGTACATGTTTTCTAGCATGAGCTTTAACACTTCAGTGATGTTGGAGGGTGGTCATGTCTGATGACAGAGTCAGCAGAAATAGAAAGTTTTTTCATTATGTGTTAGAAAAATAAAGATAGTGTGTCCAGCCAGGACAAGGTGAATTTTTTGCAGTAGCCAGGAGTTGGTATGTCCAGGACCCCAAGGTTACTCTGTACCATTTCCCATCATTTTCTGGGGATAGGGGAAGGATCATTTTCTGGGGATAGGGTAAGGCTCCCTTCAAGGTGGGCATGGCAGCAGAGAACAGCTGGGTATTTTCAGGGGTATTTCCAGGTGAATATTTTGCCTCATTCTTGTATCAGCTGCCATTAGTATTGTTGCTTCTACTGTTTGTTTTGTCATCTCAGTGCTTTTTCCAGTAAGTTGTTCTTATCTCAAGCCATATCTTTACCTTTTGTGCCTCTAATTCTCCTCTCCAACCTGTCCCAGAGGAGATCAGGGAGAGAGGTGAATTAGTGAGCAGCACATGGTTTGGAGTGGTTTCAGTGGGCACACTAACTGGAGAATACCATCCTAAACTACAACAGCCTTAGTGTTTATCCATGGTGGCAAGCAAATTGACATCCAATTTCAAATACTGAACACGATGAAATGCAAGGACTTGAAACTGGTAGCAGACAGTTAGTTCATTATATAGTTAGTGAAATATTTGGGGCTCTGAATTTGTTCTACTGGGAGTTATACAGAAGAAACTACTAATAATAATGATCCAGATAAAGGAATAATGTATAGTCCCACTCTAGACTATGTATACAGTTTTTAAGGACATATTAATTCAATCTGTTCAGTTAAAAAAACATATACATGAGACTTATGGAAATATAAAACCATTTACAAAACACTTTATCATAGCATTTATCTCTGCCTGAAGCTCAGTTTAAGATTCCAAAACTCTGCCAATTTTTGAATTTTATTTAAAACAGAATCCTTCAATATCCTATATATTTTAATAAATCATGTTTCCATCAATTTTCTAAGACTAAAAATCCAGCTGGAAATTTATCCATGTATTAATAAAGTCCCTGGAAGACTATATTACCAAAAAGTTTTCCTTAAAAGCATTTTATCATTTTAGAGATCACATTGTTTTTAAAATGTCATTTTCCAGCTACTAGAAAGTCCAGGAAGCTATTGCATTAATTAGCTGATTTTAAAATAAAATGTAGCCTTTATTATGACCTTGCTTTCTCCAGGGACATTCAAGTAAATTAAAAATATCTCAGTTATAAGGAGACTAGTCAATTGTAATGAACTCAGACAGTTATACTTTTTCTCCTTCAGGAACTATTCCTGACTGTCTGAAACACTATTCTCATCCTCTTCTACAAAAATGTGTAAAGCCTGAGCAGCTCTTCTCACTAGACAAAAGGAAGAGCCAGCTGTGGCTCAGCCTATGGGATCTGGGGTCCAAAAAACGTGTTTGTTAACTGCTGCTTCTGCTCAAGCCTGTATAATTGGGCATGGACAAGTTTCACAGTCTTGTGAGACTTGCTTCACTGACAAAAACAGGAGAAATTAATACCTTCCCAAGAATAATCCAAGTTAAAAAATAACAAATTGAAACTTTAGTTATCACTGGACTAACAAAGTATGGAAAGGATGAGACTGAGGGTTTTTTTGGTTTTTTTTCACATCTGTCCCTTTGACTGTACACAAAATTATGCAAGTAGAGCAAAGGCTGGCAGTGAAGAAGTTTGTTCGCTTGTTCGTTGTTGTAGATGGAGAGCTCTACTGGAAGATGTGCTCTTCCTTGTCTATAGCTACATTCACTAAACTTAGACATTAATCATGTTCATTTTTGTGCCTTTTGGATGACAGTAAAGAGAACTTTTTTTTTCTTTTTTAATAAATATATACACCTACAGAGTTCATCCAGTGGTGTAGCTAGTCACTGAAAGGCTATTCTCTATCAACTTTGAAGAGTAATTTCAGCAACAAAAATCCCATAAGAGTGGAGAAAGGCAAATGTAAGAGAAGGATCTTGGAAAACACTGGCCCAACAGCTTCAGTTTAACCTCTGTCCCTAGGGAAAACAAGAAATAAATCCTCACAGAAGCCATCTCCAAACACAAAAGGACAAGAAGGAAATTAGAAACAGCTAGACTAGATTTTCCAATAATAAAAATAGATCCAATAGCTGGATCTATAGCACTTGATCTACCTAGTTTAGAGACAAATTGATTACAGTTTCATGAAAAAATATGGAGAACAAAGAATGTTTTTTACATTGATGTTACCAAGGGTTTCAATACAGTAATAAGTTAGTTATATCAGAGAGATACACTGTTCAAAGTGAGCAAAATAACTGAGGTTTTGAGTCTAGAGAGTAGCATAGCTGGTAGTTTTTTGTGAGTGATATTGCTCAAGGTTTCAAAATGTGAACATCTTCTTCAATGACCTTTGTACAAATATCTCATCAAGTTGATGCCAGATTTTGGGGAAGAACTAATAACACATGACATAAAAGCAACTTATCTGCAATAAATTGGAGGCATGGTCTAACAGGAACCGTGTAAAGTTTGTGATCTTGGTAAAATTATGGATCTAGGATGGAGTAAAGCTATGAGCTGGTGCGGGTTGGGGAAGTGATTCTTTCCCTCTATTTGCCATTAATAAGGTTATCTCTGAAATATTTGTGTCCAATTTTAGACTTCCCAGTGAAGACAAATTGGGGTGAGACCAGCAAAGGGCCATAGGCTTAATTAGGAGTCTGGGGCATATCAGAGGAGAGGACGAGGAAACTGTGTTTGTTTGGCCCAGAAGCCAGCTAATTACAGCCTTCCTCTGCACAAAGCTGGATTAAGATGGAGCCAGGTTGTACTCAGAGCTACAAAGCTGAAGGACCAGAGGCATCACAAATGGTTTACAGCAGTGAATGTTCTGACTGGTTTTAAGGAAATATGTGAACAATGAAAGTAGTTAAGCACAGGTTGTTCAGAGAGGCTAAAGCATCTCAATCCATGAATATGACACAGTCCTGAGCAGCTTCATGTAACTGTCACATTAAACTTGCTTTTGAGACTGGTTAGCTGAATTCCAGAAGCCTCTTTCAACCTAAATTGTTCTGTGGTCCTATTGAATCAATGGTAGTACAAACTACTAGTACTCTAGCTATGAAGGATGAGCAATGATTTTCTCATGATGATCAGGATCAAAGGCAGGTGATCAGTGTAGGTAGGATGCACCCAGAGGTGGGGCAAGGATGCACTGAGAAATCTAATGTACATATAAGTCTGGGTAATCAATAAAACAGATTTGAACTTGCTCACACTGCCTAGGAGGCTT
The DNA here is from genome assembly GCA_013400955.1 of Drymodes brunneopygia. Lineage (NCBI taxonomy): Eukaryota > Metazoa > Chordata > Aves > Passeriformes > Petroicidae > Drymodes > Drymodes brunneopygia. The sequence goes on along the minus strand of VZTZ01029535.1, from coordinate 380,661 downwards.
AAGTGGAGCCTCTGTGAGCCACAGGACATTGTCAGCTACAACTCTCCCCAAAACAGCCAGAATCAGGCAAACTACTGATTTCTTGTTTTTACTGTAGCAAGTAATAACAAGCACTTTTGAACACCAAACTTTTGCTGATGTGCACTTTTCTAATAACTACATAAGCCTAGGGGAAATAACATTATGTATCTGCACAAAATCTGCAACAAAAGGTTGCCTTTCAATAGACTGAGAAGTTTCCAGATTGATTTTTTGTTTAACTAGTTCAACAAATAGACACTTTGTTACAATTTCCTTCTTCTCTGGTGCAGATACCTGACTGTTAGATTATATACTACTTTGATGCACTTTTCCTACAGAAATGACTGTGAGCAAAGTGAGTGCATTTTTGATTGTAGTTCTAAACTCTAAACTGGATCACACAGTAGAACATGCCTTTGATACTCTGAACTTCAACAAAGTACTTAAATAGCTTACGTCTTAATTTCATAGTGATCAATAAAAAATGCTGTGTTTAAAAGGTTGAGAGTGAGAAAGAGAATATTTTAAGTTTCAGTGCTCAGGGAATAAACAAGTTGTACAGTTCTGGTCATAATGAATCAGGTCACCAAATCACAACACTATATGACAAAGAAGTCATGACCTCTAAAGTCATTAAATCTTATTTTTTGCTGTTTAAGATTGAGACAAGAAACCCAAGCTGAAATTAACTAATGGGCTTTGAAAGTTTCTCTGGAGGCTTAATGAACTGAAGGAGAGGAAAGGACATTTCAAAATTGTTATAGCTCAATATTAAGCTTTATATTTCATGCACTTACTCTTTAACAAGAAAGCCCAATAAAGAGTCGCAATGCACAGTAGAATTGTAATTCTATTATATAGATAACCTCAAATAATACATCATTTCAATGATAAATGGGCACTTCATGTGACTAGCCATTCTAGAGTACCCCCTCACGGAGAAAAGAGATGCTACAAAATACTTATCTGGATTGCAATTTATGGGATTGTGCTCACATCCCAAACCCACAGCTGAGTAATCCCCAATGTCAAAGGACTCATTCAGACTGTAACAGCCCCTGCACCAAAGGTCTAGATGGAGCTCAGACTACTCCCAATGTCGGGAGGGCTAGGGCATAGGTTAGGGTTAGGGCATAGGATGTGTGAAAAAGAAGTTCTTAACCATTTCATTTTTATTCCTTGCAGCTTTATATTTATGTCTTCCAAGCTCACATAAACGCAATTAATATTAATCATCAGAATAGACAATCCTACATTTGCCCTGAGCTTCCAGGGTACCACACAAGCATCAGACCTTATAACACAGCCTGTGGTAGATACAGTATAGATTCAAAATTTTTTGTCATCCCCCTGGACATCTCCAGTTTTTGACTTTTCCAGAAGTCTCTGATTGTAAAAGTGAGGGATGTCCAAGCCAAGATTAAAGTAGGGAAGGCTTACTGCAGCACTGGACTTGGCAAATTTTGTTATGGTTGGATCTTTTGTTCTTAAAAACTGATTTAATCCATATGGAAAAATAATCTGTTTGATTTCAGAGGATTTTGGATAACACAAAGATGGGTTATTGCAATCACTGTAGCTGGTTTCTCATGATGCCACACATTCTTGTAGGTAGCACTTAGATGATACATTTCCCATGAGTTTGGTTCTCTTAGTAGAAGGACTTAGAGACACAAGAGAAAAGATCCTGTTTGCTGACATTTTTAGCAAGACCGATGCTCTCTCCCTCCTTCTTTTGTTCTTTCACCCTGATCATGATGGCAGTGACTGTTTTTTCTTCTGTTTATGGCAACAGCAATATCTGCAGGTTTTTTCTTTCATGATAATATTTGCTCTTGCCCATGTTGTGGTAATAGTATACTAGCTTTATTATTCTGTTCACCTACTTCCACTCCAATCGAAGAACTGACCCCTTTTGTTTTTTCACCACATCTGATGGTAGCAGTCCTGTATTTACCCTCTGCTTTTTTACACTTTCCAGTGTCTTCATCAATCTGATCCCATTTTTTTTCTCAAACAAAATATATTTTAAGAAAATTAGGAGAGTGGAAAAGAGGTGGAAGATTTTCCATTCTTCAATTTGCTGTTTTATATGAGCGTTCTGTATCTAGAGCAACAACTCTACTACTATTTAAAGTGGAAAATGAAAGAAACAGGTAGAGGCAAGCCCAGTCCTGTTTGGTTTTGTTTAGACTTGTAATTTCAGCTTTTACTTCAGAATATCAGGAAGAAGTATTATATTTTGATGAAGATAGAGGAGTTTAAGCTTTTGCAAAAAGTTGTTTCTTACAGTCCATCCAAAATTTTGGAGAAAAATTTCCAGAAACTTTAGTTTTAGTTATATATCTTTATTTCCTACTAGCATAATTCTTTCTTATTTTCAAGTTCAAGACACAATACAATTATGAAATTGAGTAGCCTTATATGACAACAAAATTGACCCATGGTCAACTGGAATAAAGCAAGCGAGTTAAAATTCACCTGTTTCTGTTTTTTTTTTTATTTATGTCCAGAAAAAATCTACAGGATTAATAGAACGGATATCAGTTATAAGAACAAGAATTCCCCAAAAATCTCCAATTTTAATTTACCACCTTTTCTTAGATATCGTTCATTATGCTGGGAAATATGAATTAACTGAGAAGAATAATTTGTAGGGTTACTGTCCCTTACAGATTTATTTAGCCTTTACAGTAGTTTCATATCACAAGGAAAGACAAAAAGAAATAACATGTTACAAAACCATTGCTTATAAAATAAAGATCTGTGCCATAGATTTGTGTCAGAGGGCTCTATCCTTGCTGAAACAGTTTTTTTAAAATATAGCTTATATAAAATAAGTTTACAAGGGAAAATTTTGCTGATAATGTCATTTCCTCAGAACTGAAGTTAATTGAATCTCAGAAGTGCCAAAAACACTAAATAAAGGCAAGAAGAAACATTGAGGGCTTCTCAGCCTAAAAACTGGCTGGAAGTTTCAGTGAATACAATTTACAAATGCCAGCATATTAACTTGCAACATTAAAAAAAAGAAAAAAAAAAGAAAAAATGGTTTGAGCAGCAGATTTGCCTAAAGATTTTGCAGCCACTAGTTTCATTAAAATTTAAATTACGAAAAACAATATTTCTGTCTGTTGCTGCATAAATTCTAAAAGAAATAAATTCATAATATAAAAGTTAAAATTGAAAAAAACCAGTGCTAGACCAAAACCCAATCTTATTAAACCCTACAGAGTTCTCTGAACATTGTTGTTCTATTAAATAAGAAATATGGCTAGATATGAGACAAGACATGTCTAAGCTAGAAAGAGATAACACTATTTTTACCTTCTTTGGGTTTGTATGGCTGAATTTGCATAATTTTGATTCCCTGTTATCAAAACACATATTTTACAGAAGGAAGTATCCACCATAAACAGCATTTTAGTGTTTTAAAAAATATATAGTTTTAAACCAAGGAAAGCTATCAGTAAAGATTACAATCCCATTTGTATGGTTTATATTCCTCCTAGAATCATATTTTGCAGTAGAACCATATTACCCTAGGTTAAAAATCTAAATATGAACTATTTCCCTAGTATCTGAATCTCAGAAGGCATTGTCAAAGACCTGCCAAGTCATTCCCTGTGAGTTATTTTCACCACCATTACTGGAATGGGTCAGAATCTTTGTGAGGCAAGAAGCCTCTGGCTTATCTGAAAAATGGGAAGTTTATTTTTCCATCAAGTCTGAGAGAAAAATATTGTAAGGTGAGAAATATTGTAAACCCCTAAAGAAAGATGAAAGTGATTGAACAACACTTGAAATTTTTCTTCTGTCTTTCAATTCACATAAATCTGATTATCATTTTGCCTTTTTATTTTCAGTTTTGATGTAATTTTGTAATTTCGGTATAAATGTGACTCATTTTGCAAGGAGTGGTATAGCAGTGCTACCTCCCACCTTACAGAAAAAAATTGCTCTCATTCCTACACATATAGGCTGTGAAACTAATTATTACTGTGTTCTTTAAACAATTATCTGAAAATTATTGTAAAAAGATGCCTAAAGACAGGAAATAATGTTTCTTTTTAGGTAGATTGGATACATATCAGTATAAAGCCAAGAGCAAAAACTGCCTTGCTGTGGAAAGACCAGATCAAAAGGGCTAGATTAGTTGCTGAAACAAATATTTCACACAATTTTAATATATATTAGCAATGTGGCAATAGTAAACTAGTGATGAAGGCCAGAAATGTGACAGCAGCTGACCTTGGCTCTCATCATTCGTGACCTAATCAGATGCATTCCTGCCCTTGCTTGTATCCTTGAATCCCGACTGAATGGTTCAGCTAGTTCTGTGCTTACACAGCTATTTCCACCTGGTTACTCAATGATACATGAGCCTAGAGGAGGCACAGGAGGAAGAGTGTCTATACATTTCAAATCTGACCTCGTATATAATAAAACTCTCTCCCAGGTGGAAAAAGAATCATTTGAGTGTATTTACTTAGTAGAAAGTTAAAATACAGAAAACATGTCAGACTGCAGACCTACAAGCATACACCAAGCATTTGGTCAGGCACCTCTTCTCGGAGGTGACTGGGATGCAGAGGGACTTGCATAAAACTGTGAATGTTTAGGGACTTTTGAACAGAGTCAGACTATACCTGTGGTATTTATAATGACTTTAAAATTCTACCAAGTCTTCTCTAGAAAATTAGAACATCTGAGACTACCTTTCACCTAACCTGAGAGGCTTTAATCTAGCAATATCATGAGACTTCATCCTATTAATACTACTGTTTAAATCCTGTGAAAAATGACTACCACACATACAACATGGAACCTCTGTTGTTAAAGGGTGAGGATGATTTTGAATCTCAACTTTTATGGGATGTTTTTGTGCAGAAAGACAGAGAAGGTTCCTTGTTAAATCATTCCCTTCTCTGTAATGGACAAGAACTACAGGTTTTTGAGATGGAACTACTACACAACAAAACTCTCTTATTAGTAAATCATAAATAGAAAGTGTCTACTCTCTGTGTAAACCTCAACATGTTTTGTAGAAATATCTTCTCAATTCACAACATTTCAAGTGTTAGATTTTGCAGTTTGCACTGGTACAGATTACCGACAGAAGGTAATCATTTCAAATTATCTTCACTATATAACTTGAGAATTTACTATTCAAAAAACCAGCGTCGTCTAGACAGTGAAACAAATAAGGACAGCACAAGTGACCTTAACCATCTGGCCATATCCTACATTACTTTGCAAAATTTCTTTGCAGAATACTTTTAGAAGTGTTTGTGGAGGTGCATGGCTCAATTGTTAACGGCTTCTGCTCTGACACCTGAAAAAACTTTATTTTGTGTGTAAAATTAACCTTCTTACTGTTGCATGGCAGGAGTTTGAAATGGGCTGCCTGTTCCAACATCTGGAAATTGAGAATATATTGCTGATAGTTCATAAATTAAGAATAACAAAAGCATGGATTGGAACACCCAGGGTTTTTCAAGCAACCACACAGTTCAAGACAAAGATGAATCATCTCAACCAGCATTACATGACCTCTGATACGCCTCATTACAATTAGCAAGGATGCATGTGAACTGAAAGATACTGAAAAAATAGCTAATCAAGAACAACTGTACTAAACCAACCTCTTGCTCTTTAAAAATTATAGTCCTTTGAGTACTTTTTTGAAGTTAAAGAAGCTATGAGAATATTCTTTTTTGGGGGAGATATATGCAAGGATTTGAAAAACTTCATATGTGAGCACTGCCTATTTTCTGGTCATTGGTAGATGAAAAAAATCTTGGAATTTTAATCTTCCCTTTAAAAAGCCAAAACATTCTATTCATACTCTTGGCAAGTTCATGAAAAAACAGGCTCCAAATTTTTTACCAATTTTTCTATGGCAATAAACTACAGCTAGTTTACAGGACAGTGAAAATATTCAGAGTTTGCTGCTGAGAAGCAAACCACTACCCAGTTCCCAATGCTTCTTTGCTGGCAAATCTGACTTCCAAAATCTCACTACAGCTGACCCTGTTATTCTCCTCTAAATAATCAAAGTTAACGTGTTGCTACTTTTGCTGACAACTAAGATGATTTTATGAATTCATTAAGTTGGAAAGAGCAGCTCTGGAAAACTGCTTTTAACTGAGATAATCTACCTTTATCCTGCATAACTATCATGTCCCTTTAAGAAGAGAGGATCTTCTAAATGTGAAGGTTATGCGTTCATTTGCTGTCCCTTTGAGAAAATGTCCTAGTTTTGCTTTACAGGTACACAGCAGGGAGAATGCTGGCTGACATTTGTTAGCTCTACACAACACAGACTGCCCATCAAGCAAGGGATGGAAGTAAAGGATGCCAAAGTGGGCAGACCCAGCACACGATGTTCTGTACTAAGTTCTTTTCCAGCACCTCAGAAGGAGCTGAGGTAGACACCTTGCACAGGTTCCATCATCTCCTCTGACCATTGAGCCCAGTACAATTTTTGCTTCCAGACTTGCATCCTGGATCACTGGAAGGAGATTGACAGCTGATGTGACCATAGAGCAAGGTCAAATCAGGCTACTTCCTGAAGACCTTCTTTAAAACTTACCAGATGAAGGATAGAAGAATAATGTTAGAACAAGTGTTCAATGTATCTTCCTTGATTTTTGTGTGATATTAATCATCTGAAGTAGTCAGATAGGTTAGCAGACTACTCAGTACAGAACATTTAGTTAAATGGAGGTCACTTATTTAAATCTCTGTGTACAAAATATGCTTTGTCAGACATGCCAATAATCCAAATCCCTTAACTGCAGTAAGCTTAGGTTTATTTCAAATACAAGAATGAAAAAAAAAATTGATTTTTCTAGACATCAGCATTAAAAAGTAGCCAAAGAATGAAATTAGTTTGAAGTTTGTGTGAATAACAATTACAGCATCAGCATCAAGTTTAATCTTCTTTAAAGCCCATTTACATGGAAAATGAATTTATAACAAGCAGTTGAGTCCCACAGGATATAATAAATTATTGCTTTCCCTACAGTTTTGGATGCTTTCTCACCCTTCATTGCCTTCAATATATAACACTCATAACACAAAGCCTCTAATAAGTTACAGAAAGTACAATTCAATGAAAGAATATATTAAGTGTTGTGCCTTACAAGGATATCAAAGGAAAGCCTTTTTGTTTAAAAACTGTCTTCCAGTTTTAGAAAAAAAATAAAGAATACCCCTAATAATTACTGGAAATGTCCCCTCAAAGCACAAACTCCTTTTAGCCATCCAAATAGATGCTGAGATCAAAAGGTAAGTTGCATGCATTAAGGGCAGATGTTGAGTCAGCAGCTCTTGTTTAGTTTAACAAAGATGTATTCATGAGCATGAGATGAAAAGACCCTTTTGCACATGATTACAATCAGTGTTGAAGAGTTCTCCTCATAAATAAGGACTTCCCCTCAGGCTGCATGATAAACAGCTGGACATGTACAAAAACAATTATTAAAATCTTTCCAAGATGCTGGAATGCTATCAGAATAAAATTTTCTTCTGATACTGCCTTTCACCCCTTATTTTTTGTTTAATTAGACATATTGAGATATAGAGATCATTAACACAGTCAGAGAACAATTTTAGGATGCTGTTTTGTGATATGGGGGCATATCATTGAGGAAATAAAAAGTTTCCCATTCCCCTCCAAAACTGAGTTCAATGAGTTATTCTTGTTACACCGTGAATTATAACTAGGAAAAAGAAAGTAATGTGCTCAGAAGAAGAGCTAATCCTTTTGGCAGAAGCAGTGAGAGAAGCATTGCCCTTTCCCTAAATCCAAAAGGAGGTTTAAAGGGGAAAAAAGAGACTGTACAGTAAATTTCATTGAAAAAGCATATTTATGGAGGCTTTTTTACTTCTATTTGTGCTTGAAAATGCTGATTTACAGACATTTATTAAACCAGGAGATGTTTATTTATCTATATATGGCAGCTGGAAGGAGCAGAGCAGGTCAAAGACCCATTCTGCTAAGCACTGTTTAAACTGATAGCAAATGACATTCCCCTCCCTGAAGTCATTAGAGTCTAAAATAAATGTTCATAGAATAACCTTCTAAATACAATTTATGTGCAGCATAAAGCATTCTATTTTAAGAGAGACATATGGGAAGGAGACGATTGCTAATAAGGTTACATCTACACACAAGGTTACAAGAAGAGATGTATTTTCCCTGCTCATGCTCTCAGATGGAGTTTAGCCAGCTCTGGCCTGGGGAGAACAGGCTCTGTCAGCATAATACTGTTGCAGTGGCAAAATACTCAGTCTCTTAGCAGGACTTGTTGGCCCTGAAGCTACTGGGTTTGTACTGTGCAAGGACTGGAGCAAGGCCACGCTGCACATCAAATAGAACTGAAATGGGAGATATTCATGTCAGGATAGATGGTAGTAAAAGGACTACCTCAACACTGCTTTAATAGAAACCTTGAACCTATTGCTAGCCTTGCAGCTAAATGCCCCAAAGCCATGTAATGCTATCTTCTTGGTTCTCTTGAGTAGAAAGGCAATATTCCTCTGAATGTAAAAAAGGATGTTCAAAGGATGTCAAAACAAGTCTTCCCTCCTTTGGCTAAATAGAGGGATTTTAGACTAGGACCTGTCTCTACCTTTACTACCTTTTATTAAGAGTAGACGCACACAAAGTGTTGTGTGATAAATGTCAGAATAACTAAGCTTGGGACGGTGCAACAATATTTTCTTTTTTTGGAGATGTGAGAATGGATCTGATGGTCATTAAGAACAAGTTGTAGCACCTTAGCTCTCCATTTACTGTCAACTTTCCACCAACTCTGATTACAGATGAGAGGAAAAAAAAGCCACAAAACATAGGAAATGTTCAAAAGGAAGGAATTCCATTCACACCAGCTGGAAGTAGCCTGTAAAGATCAATTACTCAAGATCTTTAGCACAAAGAAATATGTTCCCATGGGGTCAGTAGTGCAGTATTATCAAATAATTATTTTTGAGATATATAGTGAAATGAAATCTAAGCTATACTGAGCTATATTTTCTTGGTTAAAAACTTGTTTACACAGTCTAAGATGAAAGCTAAATCTAGCCTTGCATTTTGCTGAATCTGCGTCCTTCTTATATTAGGAAAAAAAAAAGAGGAGGGAAGGACAGTGACAAAAGAAAAAGGAATCATTCTAATGGAAAAAACCCCAGTATGCACACATCAGAATCCTCTCTCCTGAAAAGAGTCTAGAGCACAAGAGAATGAAACAGCACACTGCTGGCTCCTCTAGAAGCACTAATATAGCATTAAACTCCTGCATCCAGATGATGGATCCAAATATTACCCAGCCCTGGAGAGAGGGCTGAGGCCTGAGGAGTGGCTGGTGGCCACTCTCCAGCCTGTTGGCCAAAGCCCTCAGCCTTGCCATGCAGGGTCTCTCCACCCAGTGTTCCACCAGCACCCACAGCCACAACTGGGCCACTGCTACAGAGGGGTGTTGTGATGTACAGTAACAAAAGCATCACTACATGCCAAAAACCTACATTCTCTGCATGTCTCAATTCACTGGATGGGTGACCTTATCCTGGAGGAGATTGGATTGGTTAAACAGGAGTTTCTCTTTGGGAACACTTTGTCTGTGCCTGATGGTTGTGTAGTCCTTTAGATTACTTTTGATGGCCCTCAGTCTCTATTTTTCTCCTCCATAATTTTTCCAGGTGTTGAAGTTAGACTCACAGGTCTGTATGTTTCTGGGTCTTCCCTTACACCCTTCTTGTAAAATGGAATAACATGGGCCAACATTCAGATAGCAGGGAATACCCCAGGCTCCTCAACCCTCAGTAGCTGATGGAGAGGATTCCATAAGACCTCCTAGCTCCTTCAGTTCTCTGGGTTGCATCTGATCAGGCCTCATGGACACATGAATATTCCCCTGATATAACTAGTTTCTGACAAGATCAAACAAATGAGAAGTCCCCATTCCCAACCTCATGGTCCTTTGGCTCAGGGGATTGGGCAGTCCATGGTCTATCAGGATTATTAGAAATGGAGGGAAAAAAGCAGTCTCTGTTTTTGTCTAGACTTACTGAAGTGGATGTGGAGCATCCTTGATTGAAGAGAAGAAGGAAAAGAAAGCAAAAACAGATGAATTGCCTGCCCCTTTTCCAAGTTCCTCTTCTGCTGAATCCATCATCCTAGTCTGAAATTCTTCTGGAAAATGGTAAACCTCATTATTGCTTTATGGAGTATATCTCTCTTTTTCCTATAATTTATTCACTTCCTGTCTTCTTAATCATCCTCTAACTCTTGTGATATCTTTGAGGTAGAGAAACCTTTAGACTGATTGCCTTTACACTGTTAATGCTGACTAGCAGCATTAACATTGAGTCAAAGTTGCCTTAGAGATATTTTACATCTGCCTGATAGTGACAGATTGTTCTTTCAGCCTGAGTGTCCCTGTTCCCTTGAGCTGCAAGTAAAGAGGGGTCTAGTAGGGGTACTGTGAGTTAATATCAAAAGTAAAGCATTCAACCCCGGTTTAGGAGCAGACAGGCAGATGGTTGTATTTCAGTTAGGCCAGCAGTGCAAAGCTGAGCACTTTGGCATAAAAAAAGGGATCTGCATTGCCCTTCTTTGCCAGTGCTAACCACTCGCCTGGGAAGTCTACTAAATTCCATCTGAAGTCATGTAGAAATATCATCAGTGACTTTGGTGAAATTTGCATCAGGCAGCTTAATTTGGATATATTTTTTTTACATACTAAAATATGTTGCTATTTTTCAGACATTGCCTTGCCCCATACACCTCAAAATCCTAGGAGAATTATTGAAACAGAAAATCTGGGTTCACCAGGTATATAAAAAAGAGAGAAGGCCTAGTGTGTTTTCACTGTTGTGTGGACCCACCATTGAGATCACTCAGAGACAGTTTGCAGGTGGAAAGATACCTACACGTTTCTGCTGAGGCAGATATACCTGTATCTAAATTCTATATTAACTCTGATTTTCTTCTTCTGGGACTTAGCTAAAACAGGCTGTAGGTTTCTCTGTATTTCAAAAATTTGGAGCCAGGCCTAGGCAATTGTTTGTGTGCATGTCATCACTTAATTTGGTCAAGCAATCATACTTTTTCTCACACATAAAATTATCCGGCATCTAGGGCTGCAATGTCAGTTAGTCAAATGAGGCCTTACTGTCACACAGTACATTCATGATTAACAAGAACATACCCTCTTTCAAAATTACATTGTGACTTAAACTTTCATAGGATTACAGAAGTAGAGTTCAAAGAAGCTACAAAGTCTTTTAGGCATTGCTAACTTTTTAGTAATCCAGTCACTCTTTTTAGTCGTAACAGATTCAATTTAATTTTGCATCTTTCTGCCTGCCTGAAAACTCTACTTTTAGTCATCAAGAATACTAAACCCGATTAAAGCTATAACATAAAGAACATAGCAATGCATAATTACTTAAAATGCCCACATTCAGTTGGAGCAATCCACAATGACAATATGAAATCAAATACTTCAATTAAACTGTTATGCTGTTTTCAATTCCAGAATGTTACAGCAAAAAAAACAACAAAGCAGCAAGACATACTGAACATTCCATGTCAGAAAAAAACCAAAAACAAAAGAAATAAACTAATACACACACAAAAAAAAAGCTTAATATTGAGTCTTAGTAACTACATACCTAGGCAAAGAAAAGAAAATTTAATACCACATAAGCAGAATACAGAAAATAATGCAAAATTAATTTGACTCCATTTCTTAAATTTAGTGGAATACCTGGATATTCAAGATGATACATCTGATTTAGTATAATTTGCTTCTTGTGAATGTAACCCTCAGGAAAATACCTATTTTGTTTTACGTGAGCACTTTCAAATAAATGAACCCTGAAATATCTTTACTGGAACCTCTGTATTTCGGGATGATTTTGTGCTTCATATAATAAAACATTTTACCACTTTTCTTCTGCAGAGTGCAGAAACATATGCATTTTAGGCTTCAAGAAAGCAGTCTTTCACACAGCTTTTAGGTCCCCTGTGTAACAGCATTCTTTTGCTGACTTGCTAATCTACCCCATTATCCAGCTTTTGATGCTTTCAGCTGTTTTGTGTAAATACATTAGTTAGACAGAATTACTCCTTGCTGGTGGTACAGGAGTCACTTTTTTTTTTTTTAAATAAAGTATTTTTAATTATTTAAGTCAGTAAAGATAGGAAGCTTGCCCTTGACATCAAGCGTAGAAAGACAGACTTGTGTTTATTACAGCTATGAGAATAGATTCTGAAATCACACAGTACGCATACACACCTGTGTAAACCAGATTCTGTTCTATCTCCTTCTGTGCATCCAGGGCTTGAATTAGCCTAATTTTGATCTAATTTTTATATGAACAGGTGAGAGCTCTTGACATTGAGTTTATATAGTGTTCTCATGACATAAGTTAAGCACACAAACAAATGTTTTACTCAAGCTAACACCGCATCTTTGATTAAATGTCTTTTCTTTGAATGATTCAGGCTTGAGTACAAACCTAACAAAAAATTAAGCACTTTTAAAGAAACTTTGTGGAATCTTGGTTTTCCTTTTATGAATAACTAAAATAATAACATTAAATAAATAATGCTCTCCATGTTTTGCAAGATTTATGCCACTGAACCTTGATTCTCCCTTTGCAAGGCAGATAAGTAGGTATCCTTATCCAAAATACAGAACTGTTCTATGAGGATTTAAGTATAAACATGCCATACAGCATAGAACAAAGTTAGGTAGCTAATGTTTTTCTTTATGTTGTCCACTCTTTTGAGATGCAAAATATTTCTCGCAACAATCAGATACAGTAAAAAGAGAACACCATAGAGAAACAGCTGAGTTCCCACCAAAACAAATTTTCTCTCCTGCTCCCTATCAAACAGAATTGCAGCTACTTACCCATTTTGAATTCCAAGAAAGCAAAAAGAATAAATGAGTATCTGGAAGTCAAATGCAGATGAATATTTTAGGGGCCATGTCTGTGATGAAAAAGCTTTACTAACTTTTCAGCCATATATACATGCAGTGAGAAAGTATCTCCAGAAAGAAAACTTGTTGTTTACATAAAATCCTGCAAATTTTCACACTGTGAAACTTAAATGTTTTCTGTTTCTCACTAGTTTTCTTTTTTCCATCTGGTTCTCATTCTCTTTTTCTACAGAAATAACATTATAATCAATAGGCAATGACATTTCCAGTCTCACATTATAGAGAATATGTTTTAAGCCTACACAAAAAAAAGTTCACAGCATGTCAGGCACTGTAAATATATCAAAATAGTAAAGATAGGATGAATTCTTACTTCTGTTGCAATGATTTTTGGAAGTGCAATACCAAGCTACTGAGTTGCCAAAGCCTTCAAAGGTTTGCTGTGAGGCTGCCCACCTGTCTTAGAAACTGAGCAGTTCCAAGCTCAGCATCCACTGTACATCTCTGGAAATGAGGATCAATGGCTGTCATTTGCCAGCTACTCCAACCTTTTAAATATGCTCTTGAAGGAGAAGACATTAAAGAAATAAGTTTCTCTGACATAATGCAGGAAGCATCCTTGTGCATCTTGGTATTTTTGCTCTGCTGTGTCCTCACGTCCCACATGAACTCAAGTAGACTTGAAAGCCAGGAGCTATATCCCAATTTTAAACACCTTGAAATAGACAGGATTTCATTGCACAGTCAGCTGTGGTCTGACAATGATATAGAACTCCAATTACAAAGATCACAAACATGATTTTTAAAGTGATTTGATCTTAAGTCTATGAGGGAAGGAAAGGTTCTTAAAATGAATTTTTAAACTCACTTTCCCCTTCAGTTGTGATATTTCAGCACTAGGAAAAGATGAATTAGTATTTATGCAATTCTCTTTAATGAAATATCTCAACATTTCTGGAACTTATACTATTAATCTGTTAATGTTAATTATTAGGCAGATTAAGCAATTTTCCAGTGAGAGTGTATAGACCTGGTGCCATTTTCAGTCCCTTCCTTCTCAGTAAATTGCACTGTGAGCTCATAGGGGCATCTGGAGTTAATGCTGCAGGTTTCACAACATTGGACCTACATTGTTTGTATGAATTCAGGGTTCATCCATCGCCTGACCTTTTCACTGACTGTCACCTATGCACCTAGCATCAGCATGGCATGTCCCTGATGGAGTCTGTACAAAAACAGGACCCTTCTCTCTGACAATGCAGCATTATGTCTCAGTCACAAAATGGAAAGTGACGTGAACCTTACTGAGAAATGGTCTATCTATAGCACCTGTAGTCAGTGGGATCCAGAAGACCTTTGTGTGGATCTAGTCTTAGTCCAGAGTTTTATCACTGCTGTTAATGCCAAACAGATTTTTCATGTCTTTGTGTGCTAGGTAGGTAATAAAATTCTGTTTTAATTGGTGCAATTAGTCCATGAAAAGTGACATTAAAGAAAATACCACCAGTTCCTTTGCTTTTTTATTTGGTTTAATTCTGTGGACTAGTAAGTTTATTTATTTTTCTTATTATCATTGAAAAAATAGCAGCTGAAAATAAAGCTTCCAAACCATCAAAAAGCTGAGATTTCTCAAGCACCACTGAGGGCACACTTGCAGAGTAACAGGATTGCATAAGTGAAAAGTCAGCACTACAAAAAAACAACCACACATTTCTCCATTCCAAAAAGATCTCTAGATTGACAAAAAATGAGCATTTATGTGAAAGCTAACTATGTATCACTTGGAAGTAACAGGCCATTTTTGAATTCATAGTCTACTTGCAAGATTGTATCTCCTAACACCAATGAAAGATATTTGTGCTTGTTTAGGTCTGGTTTTCTTCCGTTTTGTCTTTCTGAGAATTGTCCTAGATACATTTCTCTGACTTTTCCCTTATTTACAGAGTTGTTCTTGGAAGAATGTTTCATTGTATTACCATATACTTTTTCTGCTTCTTGTTTGAAACGTTTGAAAAGTTTGGATACCTACAACTATTTTTTTTTGAAAAGCTAGTACTACTGGTAATCTCAGTAATCTTTTTTTTTCTGGGCATGCTGTCACTGGCCAGGGCAGTTATCTGACCCTTAGCAGAAAGGAAGGTAACCAACAGGACACCAAGACATTTGAAAATAACAAGAACAATTCTTTCAGTTTAAGGGAAGGTTATGTGCACATATATGTACATTGACAGGCAAAGAAACCCACTTGAAATGTCTCAGAATTATACCTACCATCTGCACAAAACAATTTTAATGGAGCTTAACAAAAGAGCAAGAAAACTGGTTTGTTATTTGCCATTTTTCACCTCCTCCCACAGTTAGAAGTTAGAAGGATTTGAAGCCAGTGTCAGCGCTGCGCCCCTAATTTCACCTTCTGATGATTCAGTGGAGTGACAACCCAAACGTATTTCCTGAGTTTTTACAGAGTGACTTTCAGGGCAGAACAACAGTTCTAATTAAAGTTCTCAAGGCATTATCATAAAGAGAATTTCCCTGACTGGAAATGTTACTGGGGAGTCCCTGAAGATGACTTTTGTTTTGGTAGCAGAGACAGCCCTCCTGATCTTTCAGTGCAAATCCTAATAAGCGCTGACCTGAGAGCTGCTGATTGGTTTGGCTGAGCGAATCATAAATCAGGTCTGAAAACAGGCCCTAGTTCAGTGAGGTTTAAACAAGATTCACTAATGCAAATTATAATGATAAATAGAGGGAAGAGAAAGATGAGATTTTTTTTCCCCAACAATGTTACAAAAGGACTTAAAAACCATTACATGGATCGTTCCTAAAGTGGTTTGCAGAAAGCCATCATCTGTATTACATCTGCTCATTGCAACGCAAATTACTTATAAAGCTAATACTTTGCATTTTGATAACTTGCTAATTGAAGAATCCCTTCATCCTTTAAGAATATAAATTATATCTTGATGTTACATGCCTCGTTAGATAACAGGTGTTTGGAGGACAGTTGCTTTACAGAAACACTCACCGAACTCTCACACAAGAAATCTTACAGTCTTGATGTACTCAACTGCTAATTGTATACAAGTCCTTCTTCTGCTAGACTAAGCATAAGCTGAGCCAGCTTTTTCACTGCTTTGACCCGGTATATCTAATCATATTATTTCTTTGGTTTCAAGTTCCATGATTTGCTCTAATTGTTCTGAAATTGCTTCATTTTAATTGCTGGTATTTCTGATTTAGTGTTAAATCAAACTGTACTTCCATTAGTACAAATAGCAACTTGGCAGAAAATAATGGGACACCTCACCTCAATTAGGTGAGAAAAATTATTCCAGAGAAAATGATATAATTATAACTAAACAAATTTTATGGGGTACTTTACTTTCATCTATTATTGCATCATGCAAGTTGTTCCTGTGGGTCAGCTAAGCTTTTATTGCTAATCTTAAACATAATACATTAATGACAAAAGGTAGGATACAATTCTACATGCATGTCCTTGTTTGCAAACTAATTCCTGCATGACAGGCTGAACAAAATATGTGATCAAATCCCATCATTTTAATAACAAAAGAATATTCTGATAAGTCTGAATTCTGTGTTGCAGATAACACAGAACTAAACTAAACTGAAACCATATTTCCCATCTATTTTGTGATGAGGAATAACTTGCATAACAAAGAAAGTGAAGTAAGATCCCAAACACAGACAAGTTTTAGTCCTGATTTCAGGAGTAGAAATTTTGAGTATCTGGCTGTGTCCAATACTTTGTGTAGTGTGAATTCCCAATAGGATGTCTATTTTAGCTATATTAGATTAGTGAAATATCACATAATTATGTTTAAAGTGTTTATATTTATTTACAATATGCATTTCAGTTGGATGAAAATTTTAGGTATTTTCCCATCAGATTGTACTTTTCTATCAGAAGAAAAGCTTTCTACAGCCTCCTATTATTCAGATAAAGTATATTACAGAAGGAACAAAAAAAATCCAAAACCAAGACAATTCAGTGCAATAAACTTTTTTCAACCTTAATGGAATTAAATGCTTTGGCTGTTTTTCCACTTTCTGCAATAATCTCAATGTTTTCACATTACATTATTTCAAATAAGTAGGCATTGATGATTTATAACATCAAAATGGATTTATTGTAAAGTACATTTTAATGAAAATTAATCAAAATTTGGGGTGGTTCTCATGTTATGCATGAAAGTCACATTTGTGTTTTAAAATAATCTGAAATAAGAAATGAGAGCTTTCTCTAAAATTTACAGAGTACAAAACATGAATTCATTTTTAAGATCTTAGTATTGTAAAGATCATTGAAACTAATTAAATTTCATGGGGCAAGAAATCGAAATAAGCATTCCAGAAGGAGTGGATATATGGCTTTTAATTTAGAAGGCAGAGTGATATCCTTGTTACACACCCAGTTCTCATCTCTTTTAAGAACAGCCTCCAGTTGTTCTGTTGTGATTCGCACCTATTTAGTTGGAACTGATTTTTCCTAGCATAAAGGAATGAGGTCTTATTTTCTTTTTAAGATAGCCTTCCATATTCCAGTCACACTTCAGACACATGCACCTGAGACAGTGCAGAGAGGTCTCCTGGAAACAGCATGCAGAAAAACATTTACATTTCCCTTTCCAGAAGTTCAGGGCTTTTCTAGCAATTATGTTCCTCTTCATACCATGTAGCGGAGAGATACGTGTGGGGTATTCAGTGAATCTTAATGTAGAACTCGTTGTTGGGTTTTGGATGTAGTCTGCTGTCTGTGTGATGAGGGAAAACATCAGAGTCTGGTATGTAAAAAATTTGAATGTTGTTCTACCGTTTCAAATCAATATATATTAACTGAAATGCCAGAGAAGCATTAGAAAGGAGAAATTTCCCCATTTTAGAGCTAAGACAGAATGAATTGTAAATATTTGTCTCATTTAACTTTTATTAATTTGAAATGGAACACATGCAGATCTGAAAGCAGAATTCACAGATTCGTTTGACCATATTTTGTCCCTCAGAAGTTCAAAACTACCCTTATCATGGTTGATTCTCTATTTCCTTCAATTAAAAATTAAAGTTCTCTCACTAGGGGCCAAGGGGATGAATCAAAGGTGTTAATTCAACACTGTGCATAAACAGATCACTAACCTCCACTTGGAAAGGGGCTCCCTGTGAGAGGGGAACTAAAGAAATGTCAAACTTTCATGTTCACATGCTGATACCTTTCAGAAAAGGTGCAGGTGGAAGCTGCCTTGCTAAAAATATTGTAAGGATGAGTATTCAGAAGACATATTTAATCAAAATTAATGTCAGCCTATGCTTTTACACACAGGACATCTGAAAGATAGGACTTCAAATTTCAAATGATTTCTGTTTTAATTGAGGGAGCAGAAAATTACACCACATTAAGGCATAAGGAGTAAGACATAAGAAAAGTTTTACAGGTTTCTGTTATCTAATGAACACACACACCAACCCAAACCATGTTAACCTCATGCAACAGTTTCCAAAATGGGAGTCTTTCAGAGTACTACAATAAAAAAGTTGGAAGAATAGCTGGAAATGCAATATATAGATATACCAATACTACAGTGCTTAATGATGTTACAGAATTTCTCTTTCTTTAAAATATTGATTTAAAAATATAAATTCATTAACAAAAAAAAAGAAAATAATTTTTTCAAAGATCACTGCTTCCTTACTTATAGCAAATGGCATTGCAGAGCTGAGTGAAATAATGATATGCATTCTTAGGTTTCACTGAGGTAGAGTATTTTGATAAGTGTTCCATTTGTCATTCCAAAGTAAGGACTCAAACGCTTTATGGGCATCTAGTCAATTTTTCAGGTTGCATTCTTATCGCTGGGAAGGAAAACTTTAGTAACATGCTTAACTCTATAATTTGTAACTTGCTTACCTATTAAATAATGGAAAATAAAAAGTTTAGTCACAGTAATGAAACCCTCTCTGGTTTCATATACAAATTTTCCTAATATTGTTGTTTGGCCTGTGGTTCTATGGAAATATTCAGTGACTGTTGTTAGATTTTGCTTTTCTGAACTAGTGAAATAAATCCAGAAGGGCCCAACACTACTGATGAAAGGCACTGAATTTTTCAAATTTAATTTCAGATGTCTAAAATGGTGTCCCCTCTTTTCTTTATTACACAGTTATTATTTAATCTGTAGTCATTTTATCTGTAGTCTTATAACACAGAAGCTGTCCTATATCAGTCCAGAGGTTTGTGTTACTGTGTCCTCTCTCCAGCTGCATCTGCAAACAAATGACTTAGAAAGAATGAGAAGGGGCAGACCATGGGTTCCTCTTTCTAACACAACTTGCTTCAAATTTAACAATATTTTGCACAGCGGCTGCCTGAGTTATTAGCACATATACTTGGTAACCACAGGTTTTTCCCAAGTCTTTAAATAGATTGCTTTTCTAAGAACTTGTCAAGCCTGCCAGTTCATTCCTTCATGTGACCTTTACAATAACACAAACTTGACAGAGAGCACAGCTTGCTATTTGTCTCATTGGGAGACACCTTTGGTTGTTTTGAACTAGGCTCCTACTAGCATGTTCTGGAGGTGGTGAGAAACTCAATTTGCTTCCTATGTGACACGATGATTTGTGGACCTGGTTCCTAAAATTCTTCTAATCCCAGCTGGACAGTACTAGTTTATTCAGCCAGACCCAGTACAGAAGTTGCCTGGTACCTTTGATCATCCTTGTTGTCCTTTTCTGAAGTTTCTTCCTTTCTACTAGATTTTCTACTGTTTGTTTTTAAGATGAGGAGATCGTAGCTATGCAGACAGTTGAAGAGAGAACTGGCAAAATCAAGCCCTCTTTTTCCACTTAATTATTTTCTAACAATTTTTAACTTCATACCTGTTTTGATCTGAAAGTGGTCTGGATCATGAATTTGACTTTTCATGGAACTATGTGGCAAACACACATTTTGAAAATAACCCCCATGGTACAGTAAAGTCTTAGATTTGTTTTGAACATTCCATTATTCTATATTGAACAGCATGTTGTAAGACTGTCACAGTTGTGCACCTCTCTATCACTGTTTCTATCCTTACTAATCCCTCTCAGATGGAGAACCAAGGTGATAGGCACTAGGTGAGTCACACGCAGCACTTGTAATGATGTGCATGATGAATGTCAGATCTCTATTCTGCTGCTAAGTAACTTGGGTTAGGCACTGTCTTTCTTAGCCTATCTAGAACCTCATCAGGCTTAATAAGGTTTAGCAGTGAAATGGTCTTACTGGTTCCAGGTTTTCATAGAATCATAGAATACCAAGTCGGAAGGGGACCTCAAGGATCATGTGATCCAGCCTTCCTTGACAGAAGCTCAGTTTAGACAAGATGGTCCTGCACCTGGTTCAGACAAATCTTGAAACTGTCCAACATTAAGGAATCCACCATTTCCCTGTGATTATTCCAGTGGATGATTGTTCTCATTGAGAAAAATTTTCCTCTTGTGTTCATATGAGATCTCCCCAGAAGTGACTTGCACCCATTACCCCTCACCTTTTCCATGTGACTCCTGTAAAAAGGGAGTCTCTATTGTCTTTCAAATACTGAAGCAGTGATTAGTTCTCCCTTAAGCCTTCTCTCCCAAGGCAGAAAACCCCAGCCATCCAACCCTTTGCCCACATGGCAGGTTTTCTGGTCATTAGGTCATCTTTTTGGCCCTTCTGTGGACCCAAGTCAGCCTGTCCACTTTTGGTTTTTTGTGTGGCGGGGACCAAAATTGAACACAGTGTTGCTGCTGTAGCCTGACAAGTGCTGAGTAGAGTGAGACAAGGACTCCTCTGTCTCTGCTGGTGGTGTCCTTGTTGGTGCAGCCTGGCATCCCAGTGGCTTTCTGTGCCACAGCAAGACTGTTCACTGAGCTGCTCTCCAAGGACATCCAGGCCCCTTTCCACAGAGCTGCTCCCCAGGCAAGTAGACGCCAGTCTGTACTTATGTTTTCCCAGATGCAACACCTTGCACTTGTCCTTGTTGAACCTTCCAAGGTTCGTGTTACTCTTCCAGCCTATCCAGGTGTCTCTGCAGGATGGCTGTGTATTATGAAGTGTCCACATCCCCACTCAGTTTGTAATCACTAGCAAACTTCATCACTGTACACTTGATCCTATACTCCAGATCATTTATTGAAGATACTAAACACCTTTGGGTCCAATATCTATCCCTGGGGGACCACATTTTTGGGACAGGCTGTCAATTTTCAAAGGAGCTTTGTATCACCACATCCTGGGTGCAACCGGGTACCCTGTTCCCCACCCTCCTGGCAGACCACTTGTCTAGGGGTGGCTCTGAGAAACTGTATTGAAAGCCTTGGAGAAATCCATGTGGATAATGTCCATCTCTTGCCCTACGCTGACGAAGCAGGTTTTTTTATTTATAGAGGGAAACCGTTTTGTCAAACATGATCTGCCATTGGTGAATCCATGCTGACCTTGCCTAGAAATGTCCTTTTTCTCACTTGTAACATCTTCCAGGAGAAATTCTTCCATAATTTTTCCAGGGAATGAAGTAAGACTGATGGACCCATAATTGTTGGATTTAAGCCCTTCCTGCAAACAGTGGTGCCTTTAGCTTTCTTACAGGTTTCTGGTTGACCCTTGATCTCCACAACTTCTCAAAGATTATGGAGTGTAGCCTCACAGTGACATCAGCCAGCTCTCTTAACACAATCGGATGGATATTGTCAAGGCCCATTGATTTGTAGGGGTCAAGTTTCTGTAATAGCTCAAATATCAACTCTTCCTTCTCTACTGGCAGATCTGTGTTTGCATCAACCCAGAATTGTCTTCCCAATGTCTGAGACCCTATAGTGCTTGCAAAGACAGAGATGAGGGAAGCATTAAGAATCTCACACTTTTCAGCATTGTTGGTTCACATCTAGTTCACATCTTCTGTTAAAAGTAGGGCAATATAGTTCTGTTTGTTGTTTGAGTATCTGAAGAACACTTTTGTGGGGCAAATTTCAATTCAAGCTGAGCTTTTGCTTTTCTAACTGCATCTCTGCACACCCTGGCAATGACCTTGTAGCTCTCAAAGGATATTTGTATTTCCATCTTGGTACCTCTCCAGAGATGGACGTGCCAATGTTCAAGGCTGGACCAATTAGAAATGGTGGCAATCTACCACAACCTCTGTGATAACATATTGAAGAAGAAGAAAAAGAAAAAAATTTTGTGCACTTGTAATTGCAGCCAGAGAAGATTAGGGTGAGAATATGTGAGAAGAACAATTCCACAGATGCCAAAGTCAGTGGAGAAGGAAGGGCAGGAGACGCTCCAGGCACTGGAGCTGAGATTCCTCTGAAGCCCATGGTGAAGCAGCTGTACCTCTGCAGCCATGGAGGTCCACAGAGATGCAGAGATGCACCTACTGCCCAGGAAGGAGTGCCACACCAGGGCAGGGGGATGCCTGAAGAGAGGCTGTGACCCCATGGGAGACCTAGGGAGACAGGAGCACCCTGTCCTTGAAGGACTGCACCCTGTGGAAGAGTGACCCACATTGCAGCAGTTTGGCAAGGACTGTGAGACGGAGCCACATTGGAGAAGTTAATGGAGA
>VZTZ01029535.1:331108-358015 GCA_013400955.1 Drymodes brunneopygia | reverse complement strand
CCCTCAGCAGCCAGAGAAGACACAGGTGATAAAATGACCATAACCCCCCGTTTGGTGTCTCTCTGCACTGCTGGGGTAGGAGGAAGAGCTGGGAGGGAGGGAGGGGTGGGAAAAGGTGTTTTTAAGGTCTTGTTTTACTTATTGTTACCTTTCTCTGATTTTATTTTTAATAAAGTCAATTAATATCCCTAATTCTAACAGGTTTTGCCTGTGAGTGATCTCTCCCAGTCCTTATCTCAGCTCATGAACCTTTTGTTTTATTTTCTCTCCCCTGTCCACGCTGCAGAAGGAAGAGAGAGATGANTGATAACATATTGAAGAAGAAGAAAAAGAAAAAAATTTTGTGCACTTGTAATTGCAGCCAGAGAAGATTAGGGTGAGAATATGTGAGAAGAACAATTCCACAGATGCCAAAGTCAGTGGAGAAGGAAGGGCAGGAGACGCTCCAGGCACTGGAGCTGAGATTCCTCTGAAGCCCATGGTGAAGCAGCTGTACCTCTGCAGCCATGGAGGTCCACAGAGATGCAGAGATGCACCTACTGCCCAGGAAGGAGTGCCACACCAGGGCAGGGGGATGCCTGAAGAGAGGCTGTGACCCCATGGGAGACTTAGGGAGACAGGAGCACCCTGTCCTTGAAGGACTGCACCCTGTGGAAGAGTGACCCACATTGCAGCAGTTTGGCAAGGACTGTGAGACGGAGCCACATTGGAGAAGTTAATGGAGAATTGTCTCCCATGGGAGGGACCCCACAGTGAGTGGGAAAGAACTTTTCTCCCTCAGCAGCCAGAGAAGACACAGGTGATAAAATGACCATAACCCCCCTTTTGCTGTCTCTCTGCACTGCTGGGGTAGGAGGAAGAGCTGGGAGGGAGGGAGGGGTGGGAAAAGGTGTTTTTAAGGTCTTGTTTTACTTATTGTTACCTTTCTCTGATTTTATTTTTAATAAAGTCAATTAATATCCCTAATTCTAACAGGTTTTGCCTGTGAGTGATCTCTCCCAGTCCTTATCTCAGCTCATGAACCTTTTGTTTTATTTTCTCTCCCCTGTCCACGCTGCAGAAGGGAGTGAGAGATGAGCTTGGCAGGCACTTGGTGTCTAGCCAAGGTCAATCCATTACAACATCCAAGGTTTTCCTTAACATAAAGTGCTACTCTTCCTCCTTACCTATCTTTACAAAACAACTTATAACTGTCCATCATGACCCTCCAGCCTATGCGAGTTTTCCCACCACGTTTCAGTTATTTCTACAATACAACTCTCTTACTGCGTCTGATGTTCCAGTTGCTCCTGTTTCCTCCCTAGCCTGAGTGTCTCACTATGCTTGCACTTGAGGTGGTTGGTCTTCTGATTCTCATCTCAGGAGGCAACTAAGTAGCATTTTTTTTCAGTTTTGGTTGGCCTGATCTATCCCCGAATTTGTTGCAAAATCATGAGTGCTGCCTCTCTGGATCCTGAACCCCAAGTCCTTCAGTTTGAAGTCTGCCTCACCAAGTTGGACAGTGTATTGCTAAAGATTCCTTTGCCTCTTCTAGGCAGGTGGATGCCATCCCTCCCTGAAAGTCTATAATCAAGGTAGAATGCCCCGTTGCCATAAAGGCCAAAACCCTCATGAAAGCACCAGCCACAAGGCCAGAAGTTGGTTTGCATTATATGTCTATTTCTGGCTAAACCCTCTCCTGTAATTCATAAAAGAGAAGAAAAGGTAACTTGGACACCAACATTTCTCACTTGCACTTCCTGAGGTCTGAAGCTATCCCTCATCTGCTGAAATTCCAGCTTGCAGTGTCATTTGTGAAAAAATAGCAAAGGATAGCAGGCTGTGCTCTGAAGAAGTTGTGGCACCTTCCCAGCAGCATCTTGCACCTTAGCTCCTAGAAGGCAGAGTACTTCCCATGACCCCCTGTCAGCCCAGCAGGCGTGGGTGCCTTGGTGACCCTTACCAGAGAGTCACCCACGAGTACTCCTCATTTCTTTTTACAGTTTTCACTGTGTGCTGCTGTACAGCTTCTCCTTGCAGACCTTGCTCGTTGGCGACTACAGCTGTTAAAGCTGCAAATCTATTTTTGGTTGTAATGCTGGAGGGTTAGGAATGATGTAGAGTCCTGATTTTGTGGTTATTTTTTCTAATAGTTTCATGGAACTACACAAATTATATGCTGCTTTACCAGCTCCCCTCAAAATACCTAAGTAGTCTCAGAAAAGTTTAAGAGGCCTGCAAAAGATAATCAGTTTGCAAATGCCTACACCAATAATTTCAGAATTGATAGCAACATTCACTCAGCATGTGATAAATTGGAGATTTTCTCCATCCAGCATCCCAGTCTGCCTTCACTTCCACCCGTAGCCCCAGAGTCAAATTAAAGAGAAGTGATAGACACCATATCCTTCAGAGATTTCATATTAGCAAGTCTCACCAATATATTGTTGGCACAATATTAGCCTGGCCTAATACAGATTACTTACCACATTACCTTTACTCTTCATGTCAGAACCTAGAAACTGATGAAACATTGAGATACAGCCAGGTTTTGAGGGTTTACAGGAACTCTCTTTTCTGAAGACATGAACTATTTAATGAAAGGCTTTTCCAACTCCATAAATTTCAGAGTCACAATCATCGTCAGAAAATGTGGGTTTCAGTTCTAGGTAAATTAATAACTTTATCCTTTCTAAATAAGAAAATAATCTCACACTTCTCATAAATGCAACACTTGCAGTTGTCTCCAAGCTTTCTACAGAATATTTAGTAAAAGGTGAGAAAGCCCCGTTTGTTTTCTTTTCTCTGTCATTCCCTCTTATGCCTTGTGGAGACAAAGGACAGTCCAGAAGGGGATTTTCTCTCTGCAAATTCAAGCAAGGGCTTATTCTGTGAGAAGAAAAAGAAGGCTTACAGAAGTGTGTGAATTTAAAGATGTTTTTTCCATTCAGCAGATGCTGTGCTAATTTAAAAGATTTCCTTAATCTAGTAGTAGAGATCTACTTCTAGGTCTTAACCTTTCCTGTACTAGCTGTTCTTGGCTTTGATGGCTGTTAATTCCAGCAGACATTGTGGTGGCCAACACTGTGAGGCTTCACACTAAATCAACCCTAATCTTTCTCTCAATCTATCATAACACACTTCAGTGGTTAACATGGAGCATCTCTTTTCTGCTCTAGTTATGAGCTTTCTAAGACAAGGACCATCCTTCTGTTTGTGCTGCATGGCACTTTTAAACAGAGGGCTTCGCGTTCAGTTGCCAAGGTAAAATGCAGGTTAAACTCGTCAAGGCACCTATCTGCCAAGTCATGCTTTAAACACATTTTTCCATTGTTTCTTATTTATACCGAGATTTCTGAGACACATATACAAAATTTGTCTTCAGTTATCTGAAAGTTTATGTTTTAGAGCATAGCACAGTAGTGTTTTCCCCTGGTTTCCATGTGGTTACTCACTTTAACAGCTAGTTTTATTTCATAATAATACTACTTTAAGACAAACTCTGTTTCAGAGATTTAATGCCATGTTCATTTTTCAAGCTTCTAGTGCCAAAGACTGACTTTGACCCATTCCAGTATGAAGCTTTTATTTGAAGTGATGTAGCCAAAAAAATTTAAATCTACTTTTAATCACATATTGTTCTTGCAAATAATCATAATTTATTTAGTCCTGATTTCAAATAGGGATGTTGCCACGTGGAATCCTATGGCTATGTTTCCAATTAATGACATTCAGAAGCCCTGAGATGCAGCATTTCACTTTTCACTACTCAAAACTCTAAAGTGATTCTGTCTCTCTCTAGAGTTATATTGAAGATAATTTAATCATTCCTCATGTAAATTATATCAATTATCATGCATAACATTTCTTCCCTATAACATCTTAAACAATGTTAATATAAATGTGTATTTTGAATTGGCTAGGAGGTCAACCAATAAAGAATTTTTTTTATGAAGAGACGGTGGTTTCTGACTCAGATTCCTTTTATTTTATGTAACTTTTAATTCCCCTGTAGCACTTTCTTATGCAAGTTTCTATTCATAATCTACTGAACTGTCATTTATGATTAATTTAAAATTAATTTTATTACATGTGTCTCACACTCTTGATGGAAGAGCAGTACAGTACTACACAAAATCATTGGCAGTTTATACTCGAGTCTATGTCTCCCTCAAATTGAGTCTTCCTCTCTTTAAATGGGGAGACAACATTTAAAAAGGCCCTCTGTTAACTGTATTTTAATGCACATTAAAGCTTTTTATGTTCTATCTGCTTGCTTAAAAACTCAAGCTCTTAGCTGAGCAAGGAAGTGAACCCAAATTTCATGTTCTTAACAAATGTGTTATAAAAGCTCAAGCCACACAAACAATGAAGCAGAAGGATTTGGAAGGATGGAGATAAAAAATGGATCCGCAACACTTTGGTCTTGCAGGTCACATTTGGGCTGAAGCAACTCAGGGGCCTGAAAATCAAGGACAGAAAACTTGATCTGCTTCTTGAGAGCTGAGGCAGCACCCCACACCACACAGAGTTCTTCTACCTCTGAGGGAGCCTTCAGAAGCCAACATAGCTGGTCTTGCTACTCCTGGGAGCCAACAGGACCAAATCATCCCATCTGCAGAGTAGATTTTTATTCATTTCCCATAAAAGAATAATTTTTCAATCTTTGACAAAATTCACCTTTTAAAAAAATTAACATGGATGTTTATGTTTCCTATATTTAAATACTTTTTCCAGGCTAAATAATACAGTAAGCTAATAGGATAGGAAATATGCTGAAAGGGGAGAAAAAAAGTGCCTCTGAAAGTATTTGCCTTTGCATATGGAACCCTCTGATTAAAAGAAGCCAAGTACACACCACCTCAGGCAATTTCATTTCTAAAAGCTAGAATCCACAAGTCAGTGATTTCCTTAATGGAAGAGTTTTAACATTTCTTTTGGGAATATCAGGCGCTCGAGCACTATTGAAGCAGAATGCCACTCACAGTTTAAGAAAAATTACTGTCAAGTGAATAATGGCTGCTCAAGGCACATGTTCTCTATTTCTGCAATTAGTAGAGAAATCCTGTTGTAAGACTCATTTAAAACATCAGTTTTACTGCCAGAGGAGAGCAGCAATGTGTGTTGAGTTTGACAGCACCACTGTGCTGTAGTTAAAGGCCTGTCAGACTTACTGTTCAAGGTTTTATTTTGAGAATTGTGCAACTATGAGATATAAATTTTCCCCAAACAAAGTCTGCATTTAAGATTTCCCCTGAGTAGGAGTTTCTTCTTACAGAAAATGAGTCAGTCAAAGGGGATTTTTCTTTTTTCAGTGTTGTCAAAGGTGATTTTTATTTTTTAATGTTAAAAATATTAAAACCTTAAACCTAAGTTGCAATAAATTAAGCAGCTATTCATATTCTTCATGAAGCAGTGGATATGACTTGTCAAACTCTATTTGTCTCAGAGCTAGGTTCTGCACACTCACGTCCTGTTTCTACTAGGTCACATGCTATATACATTAAGAATCTGATGAGGAATCTTTCCACAGAGAAATTTGAATAAAGGCTCAGCCAGTATAACTGTATTCTGCCATCAAGTGAGGACACATGTCCCTGAAAACAGAGTAGTTCCAGAACTATCTCCTTTCTGAAGCAGTGATAAAAAAAATCTCTCTGTATATTTAAAAACTCTGATCCCCAAGGAAACTGCTCTAGCATGATAGTTTTAACCTAGAAATAGTAATTGCGAGCATGCCTTCATAACATTTCCACGCTGACAATTCCGACATTTGTTGTGCTATACATAATTCATCAGGGTTGAAAACCTTCAGCCCATTACTCACCTATGTATAAAAAACCAGAAAACTTTGAATAAATGGACCTCACAACAGAATTAGACTGGAAAGAGAAAAGAATGTTGGTCTGCGGACATGACACAAAATGCAGCTCCTAATCCAATATCCCACACCCATATGTAGTGCTGTGTCAAGATTTCTGAATCCTTATACGAGCTACACCATCCACTTCCCTGCCTCCTACTTGATGCTGCTCAGATCCAGGCCCATAGGACAAATGTCAGTATTTTCCCACCACATTCCTCATCTGGATGACATAAAGGACAGAGAGCTGGGACAGACACCTGCCACATCAAGTCAAAGCAATGAAGAGACATACTGTTCCAGTTCAACCTGAAATACAGCTTCCCCTGAACAGAAAATTTGGAAGATCTTGCTATATTCTGTGTATATGTATTTAGATACTTTGTGAGAAAAAGAGGTCTCAGTGGCTTTTGCCATAAGCCCGGATGCAGATGTTAGCTTTGCAAACATGACATTTTGCACTTTTAATGATATTTACTATCTGTCTGCAACATTCATGGCAAGTAACACCAAACAGTTCGCACTATTGAGAAGCACTGTGCAGACTGCAATGTTTCCTATGAGACAGTCCTGATGGAAAGAAAAGAAAATACCAGGCACAAGTATAATAAATACCATAATAATATACAGTAATAATGCATAATAAACCTTAATAATGTACAGAGCACAAAAAAAATTATGGTAGGTAAAGTTTTCCTGCTGTCTGAGACAGGAGATTTCCTCTGGAGCAGATTGTCTCCACACTCTATTTTTGTGTAATTTGGCTGACTCTTTTCTTTGGAGGCAGCACTCAGCAAATTACATGTACTTCAGGTTTCTTACTGTGGTGGTTGATTGGGTGCTAAATAGCATACATTGTGCAAGCAGATTGGAGAGGAGGAACAGGTTTCTAGGATGCAAAATGGGGTCTTGGCACAGAAGAGTGCAGCTCATGGCTGTGCAACATTTTTTCAGACATTAACGAGATGTGATGTGACTTTCCCTGGGAGAAAGTCTAACACAATGCAATGTTCCCATCTTATTAACTGGCATTACACAGTCTTACATTTTCATACAATGATGTTCACTGGTCTGGCATCTGCAAACATTGTCTCATGTTAACTTCAATACAAATCAGATTTATGGCAAGAAGAAAATCTCAATACATTTTGCTCCCTCCAAACTATATTTCTAGCATTACACATTTCAGCCTTTGTCTTTAAGGCTACTGCATCCACACAAACAGGTAACATCAACAGCAAAAATCTTTGTCTATAATCCATGCCTTCATTCTAGTGGAATTCTTTCTTTTCCTCATAGAAGAAAAAGAAAGATGCTTGCTGTTATCATATTAGTTTCACTTAGAAACTCATGTTTGCAGGGTCAAAAATAATTTTGAAATTAAAATATTTTGTCACCTATTCTATGAATTTCATACTTGTGTCACATCACTGCTGCTTAAATTTAGAATGTTCTCATGGTGACAGAAGAAGGTATACCAGAAGAAGGATTCAGCCCTGAGGCAGCCATGACAGTAAGTATAAATTTAAGAGCTCTAACACACTTAAAATTTCATCTAGTGGAGGTGTGGAAAGAGAACAAGGGCATCAAAATCAAAATAAATGTCTTTTAACCACCCCTTTCCTGCAAGTATGAGGAGACCCAGTCTTTTCTCTCATCATTATGAATGCCCTGTTTCCAGCCTTCTTTATATAGTCCTTATGAGAAGAGACTTGTGATAAATTGATTACAAAGTAAATCTGAAATAATTTTGTTCCCTCTTCATACCTTCATGCATAGAAATCTTTGGTGTTTTGACTGTGTTCCAGTGAAGTGGAGGGTGTCCAAGACAAATCTGCATTCTCCAACATACCCTAAATGTTGCCCTAAGGCATACACTTCCTTTTTTCATTAATTCCTGATATATGTGGTAGAAGATTACAAGTTGAAATAACAACTTCTAGGATCTGTAGAAAAAATTGTACATAAATGACAGATTCTCAGTCCATTAAAACCCTAATACTGTACTTATTTCTCTAGGGTCCATCCTTTCACTGCTGTATTTTGCTCTGGCATCCAGGAGCAAGTGTAGTTTTGCTTCTGGAAGCATCCAGTGGAGACCCTCTCCAGAGCACAGAGACCTCACAGAAATCCTTTGCCCTGAATCAAATGTCGCTGGCAAAATCTGTGTATCAGCACAGAAGATGGCTCTGTATGCAAATATTCATGCTCCGTTTGTTCAGGTCAAAGCATTGCAGCTTTGACATGAGAGCAAGGTCTAAGAAGATTTTTGACAGAAAGATTGACAGATCTCTACTGGGCACAGCTGATATGTGGAAATTTCTTGACTGTGTATAGTTGCAGAAGTCGCTCTAACCTTGGGGGGTGGTGTGGGTTAATAACCATGGGTGTCTGTTGCTGCAATTTTGTTTTTTTATTGTGTATTTCTTCCTTACGATTATTTTTTCAACGTCTCCTTTCCCTGGCAGTAAGTTGATATATGTTGTCAGGTTTAGCTTCATAGGCAGTCAAAAGAATAAATTGCTAGATTGACTATGCACTTGTTTCAAAGATAATCAATTTTTTATCATTGAAGAAAGTAAAATTCACTGTTGTATCTGAGACATTAGTCAACAATATGACTCTGAACTTAGCTTTTTATTTGCATTAGGGTCACAGGCGTATCAGAAAAGCAAGGTTACTGAAGTGTGAGTTTGAAGACATAGGAAAGTGACACCTGTTTGTGTTACACCCCTCCCAGGCTTCCCATTCTCTCGCTTTGTGAAGCCTTTCCAGTCCAGCAACTTCTAAGAGCACTTTAAAATTTATTCTTCCTCGACAAGTGCTTCTGTTTACAGTAGAGCTTTCAAGAGCTGACAGGTATGCCTTAGTGCACTAATTTATTTATCCTATTCACATGCAAAGCTGCACACAGCTTCTTAGTGCTGTCTCAGGTCGAGAGCTGAAAGCACACTATAGCCAGTTAGATACTGAATTCTGACATGGACCTATCCATGTCAACTCAGCTTACATAGCAGGTTCTCCAAGGGAATAGGGCCTGTGATTTGTAGACTGTTTTTCCAAAAGCAGCTTTCTAATAAACCCTGTTTCTTGCAAAATAACCCTGAAATACTAGTTTTGGTGAAAAAGCAAACTGACTTGATGGAAGTCTATGAAGCTGTTCATAGAAAATTTTATAAAGCATTTGTAAAATTAGCCAAAATAAGAGCTTAAATAAAAAAAGTTATAGAATTTAAAATACTTATTTTTATTAGTATCTTCACTGACCATGAAATGGGATATCAATCTTTCCATTAAAAGCAGAAAAAGCAGAGTGTGTGCTTTTCTGTCTTTAAAACGATAAGATGAAATTTAAGTTCTCTCAGGGTCCTAGATGTAACGAGTTTACCTTTCATGATGAACTTAACCTGATATTTGTTGTCTGCATTTCTCTTTCAACTGTATGGTCGCAGCACTGCCTGATATTTATTCTGACAGACTTTGAGTTAATGACAAAATTCTCAAAAATGTTAGTAATCCTGATTGACTCATAAGCATGCAAATTTCAGAAGATATTGACCATATTTTAGGGCTCACAGTCCAGACATTTCAGTCTACTCCTGAAAAACAAAGAAATTCCAAACAACCACTAATATATCTCCTTAGGAAAACTGCAAACAGAACATTCATAAATCAGAAAACATTGTTTAGAATTTTTTTTCTCCCTTGTTGTTGTCTGTAATAGCTTTTCCACACGCCTCCTCTTTAGAGGATAAAATTAAGCTTAAAACTCTGCAGAAAGCTAGTAAGATCCCCTGCCAAGACATAAAGCAATGCTCATGGAAAGTAAAACCGTTTATTTTATCCTCATTTCTTTCCCCGCCCCATTTCTCCCAGTAAATGCAAGTGAAATGAAACAGGAGACGGCGAGAGCAAGACACCCAGTGCAGCGAACAAAGAAAAGCAAGCAGAAAATCATCTGAAGAAAGAGCTGATTAAAAAAATAGCATGCCTCTCTTGAAACACCCCTGTCCAATTATTTCTAGTGTTTTCTATTATCTAGTGTGTTCAGGGAGGTACATTCTTTTCTATTTAATATTTTAGGTATGGTTTTGTGCCGTAGCCAGTGTAACAATGGACACATTGCTATTTTCTTGTACTGATCATGGTTTCAGCTGTACCATATTCGGTGTACTGGGAATCCATCTTGAAGTGAATCTGGAGCTGCAGTACGTTTTTGTAAGCAAGATGATGGTGTGCCACATAAACCAGAGATTCAGAAGGTTTACAGTGGTAATAGTGTGGTGAGGTAATGTGCTAAATAACTAAATCTATTGAAATAAAAGTTCACCTGTTTCTTACGTGCAATTGGTGAGCAGTCAAAAAACCCTGCTAAACCTATTTCCTTTCCCACTACCTCTATTGACAGAAAGTCTAGGAAATAATTGTAGAATTTAATATTAGCATGAACTGTTTTGTTCAACATAGAACAAAATATAATGAGGTTTATTTATGAGTAAGGGAAAAGCTTGCTTACTACTTTCATTCTTAACTTTTAGTTTCACCTGGACTTACATAAGTCAGGCTAAAATTAATTCAGTGTTTTGTTTGTATGCTTGGATGGTTTTTGTTGGGTTTTTTTCGTTTTTTTGTTTTTGCTGAAACCCTTTTCACCAAGTTCTGTTTCCTCTCCCCCCCTCCCCCCCCCCATTTTCTTTTTTTTGTGGCTAACAGCATATTTGTTTAGGGGGTAAAAAAATTTCCTTCTGCTGTAAAACCAGAGCTTGGGAGAGGAAATGTGGGAAGTTTTCTGCCCATATTTCCAAGCAAGCTGGACAGACATCCTCAGGATGTACAGACCATCTACTCTGCTGCTTTTCTCCTTCCTGCTCTGTCTGCCTGTTATACTGAAGGACAACCAGCCAAACTCAATTCAGCAGTAAGATAGGCCAGGTAAGTCCCCACTCAGTGTATACTGTCCACTGAACTAACTTACAATTGTTGCAGCCCACAATACGTGCATTCTCTCTTGGCAGGCCCTGGAAATGGAGGACATATAGCGCAGGGTAATTCTGGTTTGTCCTGTTTTTCCAAAAGCTGTTCACAGCTTCGGTGCAATAGTTCACCTTATCAAACACAGGCAAGTTTGTTCTCAAACTCTGCTCTGGCTCAGCAGCTTCTTGCTGCAGTAGGCGTGGCAGAGACCCAGTGTCCCAATGAGGATGATGATTGAGACCCATAAATCAGGATTAGGTTTTTATTTAGGGCAAAACATTTACCACTCCTGTGGCAATTCATAGCCACCAGGAAATGAAAGAGTAATCTTTGAGAGTAACTGAGGTTACCAATATGATCTTTTCAGCCCCCATTTTTTTAATTTCGTAGTCTTCTTTATAATCTTCAATGTGTTTGCACCTGCCCTTTCTCTTCCTGTTCTGCCTTCTCTGCTTTTTTCAAACACTAAGCAAGATATGGAGAAAGCACATTTTACTGATACCAAGGAATTTTGTACAGAATCTGCTTCTAACCCTCAAATACACGTTCATCTGTTTGATATACTGTGTTCTGTACATCCTGTCCTGAGAGGCACTGTGTAAAAGCAAACAGCAGTGTGAGACATAAGACCATCAGGCGTTCACAGAGGAGCAGTACCACCCCCTAGCAGACCATTCCTCCCTTTGTTTTCCAAAGGCAATCAATCATTTGTCAGTGAAAAACCTCCCACCTTTGCTGATTTTTCTCTTTGCAGAATATATTAGTCAAATCTTCTACTCTGCAGCCAAAGGAAAATCTCTGCCCGAAATGGTGTCCCCAATTGAAACACAAATTTGTCATGCCCATTTAATCCTATAATGCTTATCTGCTTTACCACCTTTGGGGTGTACAGACTTTCACTATCATCAAAGTCCCAAGCCCTCCCTCTTCCATTTCCCTATCATAATCCTATAAATAAACATTTGAAGAACAAAAAGGACTACTTTCTGTATGGGTGGGGGGAAGGGGTTCCTAGGTGATTTTTGAAAGGGCACCACTAAGCTAATCACTTGCCTTGCAGATGTGTGCCCATCTTTTCAGGCTTGCCAAAAGTTGCTTTCATTTGTGTGCTTTCATTTTGTGTCAGATTAACCCAACAAAGTGATTTGACAGCCAGATTCAGATCCAAAATGGGCTCGTTTCATAGCCTGCAAACTCAAATTATTCCCAGGCTTTTCATATGTCAGCTGCTGTAAACATGCATGGAGATAACAGCAAATATCAGAGGTTTGACTGAGCTGGCATTGCAGCTCTCAGCAACACTCCTTGAAATGTTTGAAGGTATCTTAGTAACACAACTTCATCTTTTTCCTAAAGAAAAAAAAGGGCTTAATGCCTTGCAAACTGTTAAAAATCAAAAAGACTTTCCAACATGATCACTTACATGAAGCTGCTTTAGAGAGAAAATGCTGATGGAGGATATTTAACAAATGTGGAACATATGAAATTTTGAAAAGCAGTGTATATATTTTCAAAATTTTCTGTACACTTCATTTTTTACATAGATTCCTTCCAAAAATCCTGGTTCAAATTTAGTAATTTCAGACAGTCTATGGAGGTGCAATGTCTAAATGGGTATGCTGGGACTAGACAAGATGTTAAAATTTCTGAGATCGTTTGTTTCTGTTCACAAGGAACATAGTTATGTTTCTGATCAAAACTAACTTATTTTTGTGTTCTAAACCTGGCACAAAACAGGAAAGTTCATTCACTAAATTAAAAACTGAAAAACTCTCATTTGCTTCTGTGATCTCTGTATTAGATTTTTTTTTTTAAAGACACCAATCATCTGTCAAAGATAATCCTACACATACAGCTAAACTGCCACCAGAAAGTTGAGTCATACTCATTCTACCACTATTAGATTCTGTGAAGAAGCAGATGTGGGATAAGAATTAAAATAATAGTGCCAACTTTTTCCTTAAAATACCTGTTTGTGGTAATTTGAAAAGTCTGTGTCTGGAAAGTCTTACTTGACAAGTAATAAAACTAATTTAAATACTAGCTGAGCACTTCACAGACGCCTCACTTCCACACAAACATACCCACACATGAACTGTGTAGTCTCGGGTTATTTGTAGCCTGAGTCAGACTACAAGTCAGGGAAACCAGGGCAGTAATACCAGGTAACACTGTGTCACACTAACCTGCAATAAATTTCAGGAAGAAGTGAAACCTAAAGCCTTGAGTTCAAATATCTCTTGCAGTTTCGTATTTCCCTTTATTATGAATCGTAAAGTAAACTGATCCCAAAGAAGAGAAACAACATGCCATTTATTATACAAATCATCAAATCTCCAACCATATTCCTTTTCAACTAACCTAAGATAATTAGCTACTACTAATAGTTAGTGAAGAAAGCCACGTCACTCAGACCAAATAGAACTTCATATACATTTTTCATTGACCAAATGGAAAGAAACTAGAGATTCTATAAAGTCTGCATTCAACACTTTTCTACAGAAACCTAAGAGGACACCCCAACAAGGTCACTGATCTATAAAGTATAATCCATGACCTTCCAAGGAAAGCACTGAAGTTGTGAAAGCTTTTTCAGAGTGTTCCTGAATTTATTTAAATAATATTCAAACTGTCAAAGCAAGAGGAATTCTACATTTTTACTATAAAATGTCATGCCAAATGTGATAAGGTTTTCCTCTGTTAATATCTTTAGTATCCCATCAAAAGCTGAAGCATTAGCAAATGCCAGAAACAATGTCATAGTCAACCCCTGCTTGATTAAGAATAAGAGTGCTTCAGTTGCAATGTCGGTTTAAATGGATATATAAATAACAGGAGGGGCAAGTTCTAAAGTAAGGTCTAACTTCAAAAGTGTTTATTCTCAGTAAAGTTACGTCTATTTCAAATAAAGGTGGCACTTCTGAATAGTCAAGGGATATAATTAATGATTTATTCCAGGTTTTATAGACAGAAGCAGATGTATGTATAGGAAAGCTGAATTTGTATTCTTGCCTTAAACACTTCTATCATCAGCACTTGTCTCCATTTGAATGACATTAAATTGAAATCTGGTATGTCAGACCAGATGTATGTGGTGATTCCTTTATTTTGAAGGGAGATGATTGGAAGAGGTTTTGAAAAGGTTGTCCTTTTTCATTTAAGAAAATAAGGCCTATAAACGGGTAAAATTCTTGCAAACACAAGAGTAGTGAAAGGGAAGAACATTAAATTTA
Source organism: Drymodes brunneopygia (assembly GCA_013400955.1). Classification (NCBI taxonomy): domain Eukaryota; kingdom Metazoa; phylum Chordata; class Aves; order Passeriformes; family Petroicidae; genus Drymodes; species Drymodes brunneopygia. The sequence continues at coordinate 343,966 of VZTZ01029535.1, read as the reverse complement.
GGAATTTGTTCATTCACAAAGTCTTTTAACACGAATTTTTTTCCCCTGGAATTTTGAAATGCTGCCATCTGAAAAAGTTATAAAGTGGGAAAATTTATTATCATGAGCATTTATAGTTATCCTTATTTAGCCTTGTGCACTACTAATTTCCAGCCAACTCTAATGGAAATGAACAGCATCACAACAGACTTGAAATACAGCACAGAAAAGCTAAGGGTGACAGAATTTATTGATGTCCACAGGACACCTTCATAGGTGAGGATCTTGTGACAGCAGTGAAGTCCAAATATTATTGCAAAATTACAAGAATTCCCCACTTGAGAGAGAAATTTGCAGTAGTTTGGGTATATATCCTTAGGGCTGTATCATAACTTTCATATTTATTTTTTACTGAGCCTAGATTGTATTGTGAGGTGAGACCTGAGCTTTAGGTCTTTTGGTAAACTTCTGCTGTTCTCAAACATGCCAAAATCAAAGCTGAGGTTTCAGCATCACCTGAAGAAAGCTGACTGGAGCATGTGAAAATATGAAGTCAAACAATTGTAGAGGAGGCCCCTGCAAAGTGAATCCATTATGGTTCTTCGGACATCCCATGGAGAGATCTTCCTTACCATATCCAGGCCATTTAGGGACCCAAAGGGTTGATTCATATACTCTCTAGTATTTCCAATGCTTTCTTTCAGGAAATACTTTAGGGACTACAGAGTCCTCCCATTCTTAACCTGGAGGCTGCTTCAATGCCTCAGCTCATGTCCTCAATCAGCTTCCTGGGGCTATGCACCTCTTCCGTCTCTGCAACCCTGGACAAAAGAAGGGGTTTGTCATCAAAATTAATATTCATGCTCATGTCTAGTTCCGTGGCTAACCCTTACAATACTTTGATAGCATCCTAACAAGTAGTTAAGCTTTAAAATTTTCAAGTGCTTTCTTCAGTAGTCTTGTTTCCCAGAAATGAGGAAGAGAGCAGATGAAGACTGTACTCTCTGGGGTTGCTTGGAATTTCAGTTTTACTTTTAACACTGTCTCACATAATAATTTTGTAGTAAAGGCAAGACTGGACTTACATGTTCAAGTGACAGGGATATAGATACTGCAAACATAAAAAAAAGTATTGACAGCCTGGTTATTCCATTGTTCTCACTAAAATTTGTATTAAAGGGAAATTTATTAAACTGCCTAAGTCTGTATATTCTTTGTTGTGAAAAGTTTCATTTGAGTGTCAAATTGTTTTTCTTAATTTGACTGTTTCCAAAAATGACATTATTTTTTAATTGATAGAAAATGCAAATTTTTTGGTTTTTATTCACTGAAGAACAGATTTTTTTTTAATCTGTGGAGAGACTTTTTTTCCCTTACAGAAACTGTGAGGGAGACACACTGTAAATCCACAAAGTCAGGACCACAGCTTTTAGTAATTTCTCTGCCTTAGCCACATCTTGAAAAGATTTACAAGAAGATTGCTCTTCTGGTAGTCTACTTTTCATTAGTGATGTATATGAAGTTGAATTTGCATTCTTGCCCTAGACAACTCTGTCGTCAGAACGTGCTCCCACTTGAACAATATTAAATTAGAGTGTGGTATTTCAGTTGTAACAAAACCTTAATAGATGGTTAATTTATCCTTTCCAGGGACAAAAAGGCCAAGAGGGTCTTTGCAAAAATTTGTGGCAGACAAATTGTTCCTACTATTTGGACTGGATGTTATAGACAGAGAGATAATGTCAGCAAGTCTATATTTTTAGGTTTTATTCTGTTGTATATGCAAACCACTTTGTAATTCCTAATCTACCTATGTCCTAATTTACAGAAGCATTGCCTTGATGCAGATGATTTGACCTTTTATCAGTTATTTGTGTCTGCTATATACATTCTCAAGTTTCTAAACACTCTCTCAGAAGCCGTCACTTGCAAGTGGTTAGCTTGCTCTCCAGAAACTCCAGTGAAAGGGTAGTCTGGAAGAAAATGAGTGTCTCTTGCTTCTTGCAAAAATTAATATTAAAATCTCATGTTTGCAGTATTGCTAGAAGATCCTTTTTAGCAATAATTGATAGGTCCCGTCATTGCTTCCTGAAGTAACCAGTGAAGTTAAGCTACTTTTCACTTTATTGTAGGTGTCAATTATCTGTTCTTTTTCAAAAGATGTATTTTAAAATTATTAATTGTCATTACTGGTGTAATGATAATTTTTTGCAGATATATCACATTTTCATACTCAAAAATTAGTAATATGGGATCTTGAATTAACATTGACCAAGAGCAGCCTATCCCAGTGCTTAGAATCCAGGACAAGTGAAAGGAAGCAAGTAGTCAGTCCTGTTTCACAACCTTGTTTCCAGGAGACAACAGGAGTGAAGAGAATATGGTGGGATTTACCTCTTCCAGAATGTGTTTCTGAGCGTTTTGGCAGGACTGGGAGAGGGTCAGAATGGGTTTCATTGTTCAATTCATTTCAATGGCCACTTAAAAACAATTTGACCACTTAATTAACTAAAACCTAAAGAATTTGTCTGTCCCCCCAGTACACATTACATGAAGAAGGGACACTCCAAGTTCAAGGTCAGCCAGTCTCTTGGAATTACATCAAGTAGTAATTAGCAGTTCCACACATCAGTGCATCTTTACTCAAAAGAATGCTAAGAGCCTAATCTGGATTGATTGGTCCTAGTTATGACATTTTTATGCTGAACTAGAAAAGGGCTCCACATGTTGTGTTAAAATTGTGGAAGAAAACATCATTCTATTACCAATTCCCAGAAAGAACTTTAAAACCACCATAGGCATTAATTTTCTAATATTCTTTAGCTTAAGATGTTAAAAATATATTTCATTACATAAATCAAATATTACAAACCATGTTAAACCTGGCTGTGGTGTATTAAAATCATAAAATTTTGAACTAGAAACCAGATCTTCAGATTAAAGTCTGACTGTCCAACCCAGCAATCCATCCCACCCCCTACCCTTGCCTAGAATACAAACAATTACAAAGAGATAGCATTTTACCTTAGTCAGCTTTTGCTGGGGAGATAATTTTCAGCTTTGTTTTGATAAAAACTTCTCCAAATGGTTCATATTAACACCAGAACTGCTCTGAACACTGTGTATATTTGTACAAGCCCAAGATAATTTGTTCACTGAGAGTACTGACTGAAAGACAGCTTTACTGTTGGGTTTGAAGTGAAGCCAGTCACATATTTCTTTGTTTTGTGTTAGAGATCTTCCACTGCATCCTCAGAAGTAAACAATCCTCATATGTGAATAAGGGAACTAGAACTAAGCCACAATAGCAGGTAATTTAATAGCAAGCTCACTTTGCTGGGTTCTGCAGACTGACAGATGTGCCAAGACTTACCAAAACGAGAGACACCTTTGTTCATCTCTCGCCTTCTTAGACTTTCCCCCATACCTCAACCCTATTTCACACATAGATATACCATCAGCAGCTAAAGAAGATTTTAAAGTCTGTTTATATGTATTCTCCAAGGAACCTGCTTACAAAGCACCTCATACACAGCATGTAGATAGTCTTTCCTTACAGAGGAACAAACCTGAATGAATACAGTTTATCTTCTGATGAAGACACAAGATCATTCATGCAGAAATCTAGGATAAGTGTGTTGAAACAAGCAGCAGAATTTGTAGAAATTACATCTAAGTACCACTGAATAAGGAAGGTCTGCCCAAAATCTCTGCTGTGGAAGAGAGATGGACAAAATTATTTAAGATTTACCACTTCTCTTTCCATAGATGACCAGCTAGAAATTGCCTTTGAAATTTCCTATTTATGGTCAGAGGCCAAGACTAACAGATTTTATTTTGGTTTTTGCTAAAGACTTGTGGCATTTTATCATTCATATAAATTTTGTAATCTATGAAAGCAAATAAAAATAAAGGCACTATTCTTCAGTTACAAGCATGAAACAAATTTCAAGTATTCCCTCATATGAGCAGAAGCTCGAAGGATCGCAGAAACAACTCTGTTCTATAAACCAGGATTTCACTGTTAATTGCACCCTCATCAGCTCTCTTCAGAGAAATCACTGAAGCTAGACTGAAAATTATTGTATGGAGTCACAAATTTAATCTTCATGCACAAATCCCCAGCAAAATCAGGTACCTGTGGGCTTGGTCTGCAGGACTTCACCCACAGAGATACCCATATCCAAAGAACAAAGATTTAGGAGAATCCAAAACACAAACTATGACAAATAAGAAACAAGCCTACACCACTCCTTCTGGGAAGCCTGCTTAGAGCACAGCTGCAGTGACACAAGCTGTTCATAACCCTCATTGTGTGTGCTGTAGCTGTCGAGGGAATATGATGGTGAATCACACGATCATCCAAGTCATAGCAATGTAAAATCACCCTTTTTGTCTTTCCCAGGCATTATCTCTTGCATGCAAACCATCTTTTTGAATCCCTACTGACTGCACGAGAGCTGACATGAATACCTTCAGCTGTGGACAAATTGTTAGGAATGGCTCATACTCTAGAAAGCTTCCAGATTTAGCAATATGACTCATATACTTTGGTAATTTTAAATATCTTCATTATTTCTAGTTAATTTCATTCTGAGCTACTATACATAAATTAAGTACCTAGAACATTAAGGAGATCACTTCTAAAAACCTACTGGCACAAAAAATCTGTATTTAAGATAGGTTGACCACAGAAATATACATACATGCAGTTTTTCGGCGTAGGAGAGTACCGTATGAAGTACAATGAAAGGTTTTTTTCATATTACAAAGCAATTCCAAAAATATGAAGCAGAGTTTAATCTTTAATTAAAATTTACTGCATAAGCAAAATTTTCAAAATGCCAATACAAGATATTTAAAATATTTCTGCCAGGTTTTGCTTGAAGAAAGGGTTTGGTTTCAACAAACTGATTTTTATGCATCCAAGGAGCAATTAACCCTAATATAAAATTAAGAACATTCAGTAAGTAATGAAACAAGCATCCTGGTCTGTAAAGTGTTCAGACTGAGGGATTTATCCTATTATTATGTGTTACAGCATGTACTCCCACTAAAAGGGTGTAAAGCCCTGTAATTTGTCTTTTACTGAAACTGTTCAAAACGCACCCTGTTTTTTAGGTATTTATAGCTGCCAATGAACTGGTAATGGTGTAGAAAATGGAATCCTCATATACTAATCACAGGTAATGGGCAGTTCTTAAGCTGACTATATTCCTGATTACAGTTTTGTAAGCTCAGAAATGATACTACATCACCTCATGATGCTCAGATGTGTCAGCTACTGAACAGATTTTAACTAGGAACAAAAAGCAAAGGATGTTTTGAAATGCAAATTCAGATCTCGTATTTTCCTTCTGTGCTTACTATTTAATCTTTCCAAAATGTCTGAATAAAACCACAAAGCATCACAGCCCGACTTAATTTCAAAGCATCAACATCCTTTAATTTAAAAAGGGGCTCTATTGTTATTTGTTTATGGGAAAGCTACAAAGATATACATGATAACCACTCACTGAATAAGTTCCAAGCATATAATTTTGCTTCTGTGCTTTGAAATGATGGGTAGCCCTTTCTGACTATGGAAAATGTAGTACTATTTAGTGAATATTCTCCTTGTTCAGTTTTCCCTCTTTCAGCATTTACTTAATAATAGCTAGTTAGGTTCAGTTCTGTTGTGGGTTGCATTTTTACGGTTATTGTTGTTCAATTCCATGCCAACTTGCAGCAAATGTGCTCATATAGCATAGATAATTATGTGTGATTTTCTCCCCTAATGAAAGATAAATAATTTGGCAGTCTTGCCTCATGTATTTTTTTCTATTTTGATACAACTCATTGTTTGAATTAGGTCTTTTTTAGTACAGCTTTGCAAGCAGAATGAAACGTGTTTCTTAGATCAATTATGTAGCTTTTAATGCAAGGTACGCTATTTGTATTAGAGATTTGCATATGATCATTAATTTCTACTACTAATTATTATTTAATCATAATTATATAGTTCTTTGTTTATGAACTAAATAATCTCTGTTATACAGGCAGAACATTTTCAAAAGAAACAGCAGAAGGCACATTTATAGCAACCAAATAGAATAAAAAGCAGTAGTCAGTTCTAATTTCCATTAGACCCTATTTCTTCTTGTCAACAACCCTTAATGCAAAGAGACATAAGTCAGGGCAGGACAGGACTGAACACAGGCAGAAATATTTATGCAATAGTTTCCACTTTCAAATAATATTGTACTTCAAGGTGTACTTCAAGACTTACAACTCTAAGGCAGTTGTTACAGTTTCACACTTTACCAAGGAATGCTTGACAAAAGAGAATTTTTTAAAAAAACTGACACCAATACATACAACTGCATTTTCGTGAAGCATCTTTGCTTCTTATTTTTTAATTGTTGGGAGGAAGCTTAATAATCTGCCAGAAAAGTCAACAGCTCTACTTCTGTGCTCTCCAGTGACCATGAATGATGCACAAAGATGTTCGGTGCCACCCAGAATGACCAGACAAAAAAGATAACAATCAGCTTGGCAGCTTTGGTTTTGTGCTCCAGCAATTTTTCTGCAAAATTGGGACACCACAAAGCAAGGAGAACAAGGGAGGCAGAGTGGTTAATGTAGCTCAGAGGGCTGGTTTATCATCCTACATTTCTTTAGCTGCTGGAAAATGAAGTTAGACAGGAAAAACAAATACTGAAAGATGTGGAAGGAGGAAGAAATAAAATAAATAAACTTCCAATTCATATTTTGTTTACTAATCCTTGCAAAGATAAATTCAGGAATAACAGCATTGTGTTCCAATCAATAGCAAAGCTGTTACAGTTAAGGAGTAATATGAGGAAATCATAAAACTAAACCAAAGAAATTAACTATTTGCAAGCAAAATATATTTATGGAGAAATGGCAAATTTTAAAATAAAATAATAACCAATGTGTAAACATCCATGTGACCACTATACCTGGTTTTGATGGTGTGCTTTTCTTTTGTCTGAGCAAACTGAAGCAGATATCAGCATAATTCTGGCAGCAAAAGAAACAAGTCTACAGGTGACAGAGTGGATATGCAGCTGAATAAACCATTGGATTAGAGAACTGCTGTGCTAAAGTTTTTTATACGTTAAGTCAAGCTGTGCTGCTCAGACTGGGAAAAGGAAATTCCATATGTATCTGCTTGGGACCACCACTGGCGTAAAACATTTAGGTATGACAAGGTCAAGAAAGAGTCAGGGGAAAAAAAAGCAGGAACAACAGTTAAGTACTTGACCAACTAAAGGCTAAAGCTTGTTTCTCCTGGTAGCCAAGTCCAAGGTAGGATTTCCCACAGTGGAAACGCATGAGAACAGCAGGGATGAGGGAGAAAAGTATCAAGCCTACAAATTCAAATAGAATTAAACCCAGCATTCCATTGCCAACAGCCCAAAATCAGCTGCCTTTGGAAGAACCCGTATTTTTCTACATATATTCTGTAAGCATGACATGGTTGCAAAACATATGCAGGAGAAGGAAGGTGCATGAAATGATGAAAAGTTCCAGCATCAGGAACCCAGCACAGTAAAGCAGAGTGCATTTCAGATGCAGCTGTAGGCTTAGTGCAGGTGGAGTTTCCTCTGTTCCAACTCTGGAGTAACTTCTTCCTTAAAAATTAAGGTAAATAGAGAATACAATATCTAATCTGGAATATTATACACATCCAGAATAGCAAATATGATAAATTCACTGTTCAAATACAATAGCATGGTTTGCATAGGAGACTTTGGGAGACCATGTATAGACTTCATATACAGCCTAACAGTAAAGTCAGCTGAGTACACAGAAGAACCCTAAGGCATAAGGTCATTGCAAAACACATTAATATTAGTGACCCTCAGGAAAAGCAGATAGGCAATAGATGAACCAAATGACTAAGAAAAAGAGAATGTGTTGAGATGCAGAGGAGAAAGTCAGAATGGGCTTACATTTTGAGTCCTACTTATCCAACAATTTTATTTCTTTGCTGTTAGGAGTTGACACTCTTTATAACCACAACTGCTACCTTGTCCTGAAATCTGGAATACTTTTTAAGGAAAAGCCATTATATTCATATTATTGACCTTCTGCAAGTCTGATGTTATGTCTATGTGCCCACTGAACTTCAGGAAGGAAAAGTCCTAGTTTTGCATGACCTATTGGTGTCCACATAACAGATTTCATTATTATAAAAAACTCTTATAAAGTCATCATTCTATTTGCATAAAATAAGTCTACCATCACTTTTCCTTTTGCTGAGTAATTGATATCTTTCAAAATTATTGCCAAATTTTTGAATGTCTAAGACTGAAATGAGGACTGAGGATTGTGGAAAAATATCTAAGAACAAATGTTTTCAAATCATTTTTTATTTGGTATAATAATACCTTGGGATACTCAAAAGCAATAAGTGTTTTCACTATAAACCAGGGAGTTTAGATGAGTTTAGACTGTTTCTGTCACTTCAATGAAATGAGCAGATGGATTCACTGTTTTCAAAGGTGGTATTAAAAAGGGCATATAAAATGTGATGTGTTCCATGCATTGCCAGCACTTGTTCCATCTAGCCTATGCGTCTCATACCATCTTGCAGATCTCCAGTCCCAACTCTTTTTGGAAAAGCCTTCCCACCTGCCTTTCTCCTTTGTCTTTTATCCACCAGACATGAAAAAAAACGTTTCTGCAATATTTCACTACAGTAGTTTGTAAGAACTCTTTGCCACAGCTGCCAAAAAACTTCATGGCACCTCAAACAGCTGAGCATGGATTTTGATTGAAGCGTTGCTCTGCAACAGCAGCTGCATGGGCTCCTTTGCCTCCAGTCCTGATCTGTTGTTAACCCTGGGACAAGAAGAGCAGTAAGGCCACTTATATTTTCTGTGATGCACTAATGATGCAGCACAATGTAGGAGGCAATAACCAGGCCAGAACACAATGCTTTCAGGCAACATTTAAGGAATACTTGGATCTTGTGCCAGTTCTCTGCACAATAGCAAATTTCACCTGCAATGACTATGAAAAACATTGTGAATTGGGCAGGAGTGTGAATTTCCTATTATCACTGTGAAGCACAGTTTTTCATTTTGCTTGAAAAAAACCAAAAAGGAAAAATGGAGATAAAAAGAAAAAAAAAAGTGATCATGTGCTTTTTCTGAGATGTAACTTTTCACACTTAAAAGCAGAAGAATATGAAATGGTGTTCACTGTACCAAAATGAATCCTTTATCCTCTGTAATTCTTAAATGTTTAGGACATCATCTCTTAAACTCAGAAAATTTCTTGCACATTGTGGATTATAATCTACCTAATAATACAGAGGGTATCTACCCCTATTCACGGACAGCTTTTATGCTACGGAAGAAGACAAATAGGGAAAGAAAACCAAATCTAGACCAGAACTGGCATATAACCTGTAAGATTAAAATTAAAGATGACCTGTTCTGTTGTGATACAAACCAAACAGATTTAAAGGGAAGACTTTGGCTTTCAAGATGAAACAGATTTGCTTTTTAAGAATGTCACTGCAGAAAATGCATCAGGAAAATCATGGTGCAAAGGCTCCTTGACATTCTCTTCCTTGTCTATTTCTGTGGGAAGATTTTCTTTTCTCATACTCTATACAGAAAATCAGGCTTCAATTTTAAACACACAGGATACAGGACGATAAGGTTAGACATATCTTTGAGTCAGAGCTTCAAACTCATAATTTTTGTGACATTGGAAACAGGTCAATTGATTTTTCTTTCAGGGAAAGCCTGGCTCTAAATCGCCATCTTTGAACAAGTTTCCCACTATTATTTTTATCTTACACAACTTTTTTTCCATTTTTAGAATGCAATTTCCACCTACTACTCAGAAGTCTTCATATTACTGAGAAGCCCTTGTTCTAAGAGTGCATTTCAAGTTCAAAGGCTTTCCAGAAAGTTTGAAAATTTGAACTGTATTGAAAATGCCTTTCTTTAAAGATCGCCTTGTCATTGTTAGCAATATGACCTTGGGAACTTTTCTATGGCAGAAAAAAGGTACTTACTGAAAGATTGGAATGGAATTCCTGCACAGATATCCATAATGTTTCCAGACACCCAGACATGGAGAAAACAAAACTTAACTTTGACGAACACTTGCTTTTCACAGTCCAGGGTTTTATTATCACATAATTTTTCTCGGTTTTCAAAAAATACTTGAGTTTGTATGTGACAAGTGGTGTTAAACCTCTGTACCTTATGCAAAGAGGAACAAGTGAAAGGAAGGCAAAGACTCAGCACTTGTGCCTGCCAGAAACAATGACCATTGCTTGGTGTGTTTGCATGACTCTCTTGGTGAGAACAAAAATATTCAGATATTCAGGAGAAAGACATCCAACATTTTAGCAATCCCACACTGAGTGTGAGTCCTCCCACAATGACTCTTCATAGTCCAAGTACATTGAAAATGACAGGAAGAATGCGTTTCCATAAACCAGAGAGAAAATGAAATTTTAGCCTTTAAAGACTGCATAAATTCTTTCTGTCAAAATATAATGGTAACTGAAGCACAATATGTTATTATTTTATAGCACACTACTAATTAATTAAGTGGTTTGGCCCCTGCTTTTCCACATGTACTTTATATTTCAAGAGCTTGGCCCCTTAAGTTTTCTTTTTTGATTTAATCATGAAGTCATACATATATATACATATAAATATGTATATAACCTTCTTGAAAACTTCAGAGGAATATTCTCACAAATCCACTTAAAATGTAGACTTTCAATTAAATAATTCAGTCAAATCAAACTTCCTTAGAGCAGTACAATAAATAATTTGTCATTAATTTCTACCTCCCTGCCAGACCATAATTTTCAGACTAAGCTATTTTATCTGAAGGAGGATTTGCAAAAAAAAAAAAAAAAAATTACATCTCAGAAGCAAATGGAAACAAAATAAATATTAGATACACAAATGTTGCCTCACCATTTCTGGACTCAGCAAAAAATCCAAACTGATTTTACTCAAACAGATATAAAAGGCAGGGTTTTTTCACAGGATCTTCAGATTCTTAGAGAATAGAGAGAGCAATCAAATAAAAATACTGCTAACAAAATTGTGCCCTTATTCCACACCATTAAAACAGACTCACTCTACCCTGCAAACCATAGAGGAAGGATTTAGTTGAACGAATCTTTCTATTTATTGCAGCCATCATTTGCTGCTATGATTGCTTTTCTCCTGCTTCTTAAACTAGTAGTTTTACTTTCTCAATTTGGCCTTCTAGCTGTTGAAAATATAACAAATAAACTTGATAACAAGCAAGATAGATAAATAATGCATCCAAAATGAGATGGAGCACAAAAGTTGAAGGAAAGAAACATAGCTGGAAAGACTCTGACAATACTTTTTATTTGAGGTACGGAGAGAAAATGTTCCTTTTCCATCTCTTTCAAGAAAATGCAATTTTAATGTCCTGAGTTGCAATGGAGTACAAAACTTCAATAAATTATACTTTCCCATTAATTTGATTTATTCAGAAGTTAACTGATATAAATTGATTTTGCAGGTGGTTGTTTACCAGTGGATGATAATTTTTTTTACCACCTCTAGAGTATCTCAGTCTCAGAGAAAACTGTTGTTTCTGTTCTCTGACCAATCTTTATCCTTTAAGATGTCCTACTGCTCTCCCACATAAACTGGAGAAACTATAGTTTTCCAGTAAAAGGAAAACTTTCTCTCTCCTGCCAATTGCAATCTCCAAATGGCAGAGCAATGTAGTGGTGATTCTGCACAGACCCTAGAAGTCTTTTTGGGGGAGACACATTAGAGTTGGAAAAAGACAGACAGGGTATGCTCAGCTCTGGCATTCCCCAAGCAATGATTAATAGTGAACATATGTTACAAAAACAACAACAAAAAGTTTAAGCTACATTAAACCAAGAACTTGTGAAAAAAAATAATAACAAAACCTGAAAATAAACCAACCAAAAAACTCACAGCCTCAGGAAGTCACAAGGAGCTTCTCTGTGGAAATCTTCCCCTAACACTCAGGTGACCCCTCTTCCCACTCTTCCATGAAAGCTACTCCTTTGACCTTAAGAGAAGTAATTCAAGACAGACCCCAGGGAAATTTTCTTTCATTTAAATTATATGTGTTCAAATAACACTACTACTGTTCAAGACATAAGTAAACATTGCAGTTTCCCTCAAAACATTTCACTGTCACATTTAGTGGATTAAAATAAGATTTTGTGGAGCCTAGTGCAGTTTACACTTGAGGAAATCATGTCATATTATCATGATATAGATACAAATCAGTACATGCTCTTCATTTGTTTACATGTGCAATGGAGTACAATGTAGGCACATTTCTGAATCATTACGTCTTCTCCCATCCCCATCAGAAGCTGGAATAATTTTGCAGGACTGTAATTGCATGGCTCCTCAGTAAAGACCATAGATGCAGAGAGAAAAAAACAAGAGTCAGCCAACTTCTCAACAATAATATTAATTTTGAGACTACTAAGCTGTAGGAAACAATATCATTTAGGCAACTTTCAAGAGAAAATGATTTTATTTTCTTTGTAATTCCTTGAGAAATTGTGNGACCCAGCATTTCACCTTATTGAATGCCATGTAATTGGCCTCGTCCCATCAATTCAGATCTGCAGATCCTTCCTACCCTCCAACAGATCAACACTCCCACTTGTTTCATCTGCATACTTACTCAGGGGGCACCTGAACCCCTCATTCAAATCACTGATAAAGATATTAAACAGGCCTGGCCCCAGTACTGAGCCCTGGGGAGCACCACTGACGACCAGCCTCCAGCTGGATGTAACTCTCACTGTCTTGGCCTGGCCATCCAGCCAGTTTCTAACCCAGGGCAAAGTACCCCTGT
>VZTZ01029535.1:296102-331024 GCA_013400955.1 Drymodes brunneopygia | reverse complement strand
CTCTCCAGCACCTCAATGTCCTTCCTTCCAGGGTCCCAGAACTCGACACAGCACCCTAGGTTTGGCCTGACCAGTGTCAAGGGGGCTGNATAGGACTTCACCTGCTTTCAAAAAACCCCATGGTCCTTAAACAACCAGTTATCATCTAAATAAAGACTTTTCTCATCTAACTAAATAAAGTGTTTCAGTAAAGGAAATTTTGTAGTACAATATATTATTGAACACACGAATAGAAATCCCAGCAAATCTCTGCAGTTTTAATTTTCTAATCAATGTTTATTGCCTAGAAAATCACTATAATATAGGGATTAATTCATTTAAAAAAAGTTTAGGGTGTTCTTATCTAGGATTATGCTTAAAATTATGCTTAAAATCCAAACCGGATGTACTAAAGTAGCATATGGTTTCCAGCTGGTCATCTAAAAGAAAATAGTGTAGCTTCTTGTCACAGTGCACCGTATTGATCGTCTTATTTATTGTAAGTGTTTCAACCTGGGAAGAAAGTTTTTTCCTGTCCAAATAAAGGTCAGTGGGAGGTGAAGTTGTGCAGGCTACTCATCAGTTAATTTTCTGGGGACCCTGGCAATTGTAATACAAACAAACCGAAGCATGTTGATTTAGTTTTTTAGTAATCTTAATACAGAATTTTATCAATGGTCCCTTTGTGTTGAGAGCAACAGTAAGTCCATTTCCATGCACCAAATTATATAATATTCATAATATTTCTCATCCATTCACAGGTCACAAAACAAAGTAATAAAAGGCCTGGCATAACATACAGGCATAAAATAATACACTGTGATGAAACAGTTGCTGACAGCTTTTGACACCACTAACTCCACACAGATAATGCAAAGGAAAAATCATGACAGGACATAGGCATATGAATGTATAACATTGGGCCTGGAAAAATTAGCTGTTTAAAAATCAAAAGGACAGTAACATGCTTATGAGGATCCTTATATTTCTTTCATATTACCAAACAGTGATTAAACCTTCCTCATACCTTTATAAGAAAAAAGAAAAAACCAAAGACAATAGAGATTGCTTCTACTATAAAGAATATGGAATTTTCTGTATTTAAGCTCTTTTCTTATGTTTATCTATAATTGCCTATTTTTTAAAGCTCCTTTTCCTTATAAAAATTATGTTTCTCAAAGGAATTAAAGGATGTAAGTTTCTTTATTTTTTTACCATAGTTCTTGAATAAACACAAATGCACTTAAAGGAGCTTCTGCATTCAAAAAATCCTTAGCCTTTACTCAAATCTTCACTTACCTTTCATATCATACAAAAGCAGAAGGACATCAAACAAAGTCTAGCTATATGACAGAATTTGTTTTGCCTCAAGAATGTTGATTAGTAAAGTTCCAGCTTCTGTGATCAGACAAAAATCTAATAACTCTGAAATAAATCTACAACCTTGGAAGTGTCTTTAGAAATAAAAACTTTAGAGTAGAATAAAAGATAAAATATGAAAATCACTGTCATTGTTCTGTGGAGTATTATCACTGATGATTTATATCCAGAAAAATATTTCATGACCAAGAGTATTTCACAAGTATGATTTTGAAGTATACATGATAAATACATGTTAAAACTGGTTTCTGCATTACTAACAATGTGTACTGCTGAATCTGTTCACTTCCTATATATGTAAAGACACATAGGTATACACAATTATGCCTCTGCATAGGGTTAAAAATCTTCCTACTTTGGAACATCAGCACATTTTTACAATGAAAACCATGTGGACTGAATTAGTTTTGACCTCAGAATCTAGAGTAAGGACAACTACACAGATATAGAAATAAAGGTCGTAAAACCTTTCTCAGGAGATGAAAACAATTTTTTCTCCATTTAACTTCAGACATAATACTTGCAATATCAAGTCTAACAATGGTAGGACAGCCTTATGTAATAAGCCAGTTCACACACAGATTTCTTAGAAAAAATGGTATGCACTAATTGTTCAGTTTTGCTGACTTGTAGCATCTAAATGTGCTTGTGAAAAGCAAAGAGAACTGAAATTGTATACTGGAATTTTTTCCTTATTTTCAACTTCTTTCATGTCTTCTGCTGACTTTATAAACTCTGAAAACCTTTTTTCAAAACTGCTTGAAGTGAACACAAAGCTTGATTAAACCAGGATTGCTCAAATGTTTGAAAAGCTGAGACCTCATTCCGAAACAGGAGTAACATCAGCAGTTTCTTTACAAAGGTGTCCACTATCCAGCATGGTGTAATAATAATCTTGGTCACAATACCTGCTACTCCAAAAGGCCTGAAGAGCAGTGAGTGAGGAGAGCAAGCCTTCCTTGAAGACAACTTCCGTGCATTTCTTCCTCTCATCATTCACAATAGAAATTATAAATTTTTAAGATGGTTTACAAAAATGAATAAAAAAAATATGTGGCTTGTCTGCTGCAGGACCACCCCACTGCCTGCCCTGGTGAAGCACCTTCAGAAGAGAGAAGCCTTCCTTGAATAATTTTCTAACTATAAACTAAATGGAATTGAGACTTAAGTGGTGTTTCCCTGCAATACAGGAAGATCCCAGCTTAAGTGATCTTATGCAGTATTAGTTTTCCACCTCTGACTGTAAAGAAAAGTTGATAATGACTTGCTAAATTTTTTATTCTGACTGCATTAAAAGTCTCAAAAGTCCCTGAAAAATCTTTACTCCTTTAACTCTCCAGTATTAACACAATTACTGCCTTTTACCACAGCTTTTCATGATAATCATGGTAAAATTTCTTTTTGGAGAATTGATTAAAATAATCAATATTCTAGATTAACAATATCCTTGATGGTATTTTAAGATCATGTATTTCTTGAAATACTGTGGAAAAGGTTTTCTCTTGGACATACCATGAAAGCACTTTGAGACAACAGAAGAAACATCAGTGGAAAAGCAGGAAAAGGTTGACTGGGGTTGACAAGACAACTTAAACTCTTGTACTCAGTTGTACCTTCCAGTAAGGATGTGTCTCATCTTCTTAACTTTTCAGTGTGTATATCGGTTAATGAAGTAGACACAATATGCTTTCGGCAGTCTTGAGTCCTGGAAAGCAAAAGAAAAATGCTAAGAGAATTTGTGTTTGTGATCCCTGTCACTATTAAACTCTGCTCAATATCTTTGGGGAAGGTAAGAGAACTGGTGACTGAGCACTGCAGAAAACAGACTGACATCATATTGCAAGGTACATTCTGATAGGATTCTTCAAACTTAAAGCAAAGAATCAATTCACTGACATCTATAATCCTCTATGGCTAAGTGAAAAACAGCCAGAGAGGTACTAGAGCTTGTATTTGCTAGCTAGAGGCATTTAACACTGCTCCAAAAACAAGTGTTCTGTCTGATGTTTTCTAATGTCAAACTAATCTCCCTGGAGTTTTCTGTTAATGGCACACAATGAACACAATTCTCCCTATTGCAAGTGAAATACTGAAATGTATTCATGGGGTTAAAAGACCAGCAAGCCTGGTAAATCTGTTCCCTGACTACCTGGACAGAACACAACAGATGTGCAATAAATAGACAATGCAGAGGAGTGAAGTGGAGCATTGGTAATATGCTGGCTGGGGGAAAAAAAAAAGGAAATCCTTCAGATTTCTCTTCTCAAAACCTGAAATTCCGGTGTCCTCTCTTGAAATACTATCTAGGGACTGTGACCTGCGATTCCCATCTGTATCTCATTTTCAGTAAAGATATGCAACCCATCGTCACTGAGGACTGACAGTTTGGGAACGCAGCGCAACAGAAGAGAATGTAATCACAAGTGGCACCCAGCTACAAGGAAAGAACCACTCAGCACTTCCCATTTTTCAGGGAAAAACTCCAGTGACATGAGCAAAAAATTATTAACAATAACTTCCTTTTTTTATTACAATATAATTCTCAGCTGACTGTAGGTTAAAATTTTAGATCAGTCTTCTATTTTGTACATTATCATTTCATTCTAAAATTTATAGAGGGATTCAACTTTGCACGCCAGACAGTTCAGTACACATAAATACACCATATGCTAGGAAACATTTCCAGCTGTTAGAAAAATTATTTGCTTAAAACTGAAAAATCCTGAATGTTGCTATTTAGCAAATAGTTTGAAATTGCTATAGAACTGCATTGCTATTTAAATGCTTATTATAAACACTTTTTTAAAGGTGTCAAGGCAGCTATATACCAAGGGATTTTCTGGTCTTCCAGTACTTGGTACAAGTTTTGAGAGCAGCCTCCACAAACAAGCATCTGAGATGTATAATGTAATTCTTTAAAAAACTGCCTGTCTAAGTCTTTATCTGGCAGAATGAAACTAAACACAACAAGAGCTAACCGGTTACTTACTTCCCTCTTTTTTTAAAAAAAATAGGCTGTATCTGTTCCAAAGTGAAATACAAACAGGTTCTTCTCAGCACCTATGCACATTAAAACACTGGTGGCCAATGAAGCAAAGGTATCAGCCTACTTGGCTTAGTTATAGCCACAGAGTAAAAAGATGCACTGACCATATATATTGCAGCTCAAAATTACACTTTCAGGACAAAAGCCAATGCTTTGCTGTAGGCAATACCTTATAATTTCCAGTAAATGAACGCATGATTAGAGCAGAATAAATGAGAGTCATCCGTTGCCTCCATAGTTTTGGAATGACATAATTACAGCCAATTAAGGGAAGTCCATGCAATAGTCAAACAGAGCTTTCTCAGCAGCCCGACCCAAATTATGGAAACTGAACATCACCATTGCCAGGCAGTCTCAGGATGAAACACACGTCTCTGATCCTGTCTTCTGTAGTACAGTAAATATTTGATTGTTACTACGAATGGAAATAAATACACTGTTTATTTTGATTCAAGGATACTGGGGAGTAACATGAGCAACGTAAGAATTTTAAGAATAGAAAATAACCCTATGGAAACTACAGTCACTTTGGCACTATTTTTCAGTAGTGGTATTGGCAAACAAGTTAATATTTCTACATGCAAATAAGTGCATAATGCAAGTTGTAAGGTGCCTCTTTGAAAGAGTATTAAATTTTGGAAAAAATAAATAAGTTATTTATACGAAGTTTTTTGTCAGGTTGATGTACTAAACTAACACGTAGATAGCTCTTGTGGTGCAGTCATCATCAATACATTGATATATTGTTCTTTTCATTTAACAAAATAATATATGCAATTAAAGAATGTAAAGTGTAAGGTTGTATAAATCCTGCGTTAGAAGTAATAGAAAGTTTTAACTGGTTTTAGAGGTAAACATAGTTGGCATACAGTACTTCTAATGCATCAATTACACACAAATTGGGATAGTATTTGACCATGAGAGTTTCCCATCACAGTTAAGAACATGGCACTGACAAAAGACACATTTCAAGGCTCCCTCCAAGTTTGTGATAGATGGATTTGTCACAGTATCTTGTGAAAAAAGCTAATTAACAGTGTACTGAGATGTGGAGGACGAACATATAAACAATACTCAAGCACTAACATGAGTAACAAATGTGTAATAAAAACTTTCACTAATAAAGAAAAAAAAATGAAGATTATGCCACTTGGAACAAGTTTAATGAAATATTCAACAGACAGAGTCTGGCTCATGGATCTTACAACATACAAAGGAAATTTAGAAATATAAGCTTTTTTGATATTTCTAATAATTATTGTTAAAAATCCAGTTAAGAACAAGAACATAACAGAATATTCTGAATGATAGCAGCAAGGGTTGTCACTTAGGCTCTTGAACATATGTTAGAAAGTCTTATAATTGAATATTAGAAGACATGAAAGATGAATATTAGAAGACGTAGAAAAATAATTGCATAAACAAAACCTCAGTAAAATCATGCTTTCAATATTTCATTGCCAGACTTCTGATAGTAGGAAAAAAATGAAAATACAGTAGTTTGGAACAAAAAAACAATCACTGAATCAAAGCTAAGGACAGAAGCAGGGCACTATAGACTGCTGAGGTCTCCCTGGCCACAGTATCATTAAACAGGGAACCATGGAATAAGATTGGGTCTGGGTTGGAAGAAACCTTAAACATCATATCACTTCCATTATCATGCCATGGATAGAGACACCTTTCACTAGACCAGGTTTCTCAGAGAGCCATCTAGTCTAGCCTTGAGCTTTTGTCACATTATTATTCTTAAAGAAACTAAAAGTAAGAGGACACTCTGAAAGAAAATTCTTCAATGTATGAAACTCAGTTATCAGACAATGAACAAAGTTAGGTGTCCTAGATCTCTAATATTGAACAGCATTCAGAGGAGTCACTAAAATATAAGAAAATTATTTTTGACAGGGTTAACTAGGAAAAAAATTCTCTTCATCATTCAACATTTCTGCACTAAGATTTGGCAGCAAGGCACAAAAAATTATGCAGGAAATATAAGAGGAAATCAAATTATGACTTCGTTGCAGGCTGTCAATATTCACCTCCCAGTTCTCGTTGCAAGGCAACCAAAGAAGTTCTCCTTCTCATAGGATCATAGAATGTTAAGGGGCTGCAATGGACCTTAAGGATCATCCAATCCCAAAGCCCCTGCTATGGGCAGGAACATCTCCCACTAGATCTCATCCAGCCTGGCCTTGAACACTCCCAGTGCTGGGGTATCCACAGTTCCCCTGGACAACCTGTGCCAGTGCCTTACCACCCTTACAGTAAAGAATTTCTTTCCCATATATAACCTCAACACAACCTGAACAAATGGAAAACCAATAAATGTTTTTTCTGGGGCTTTAGCTTTGAGCTTCCACGAGCTAGTTTGTTTCAAAATTTTCTCCTATTACTTTTTTACCATCTAGCTCTTTGCATTAGGCCCAGCTCTGGTATTTTGTAACTTCCTTACAAACCTTACTGTAATGAGCTTTTTTATATTGGCCCTGTTTCTGTCACTCTGTCCCTCTGAAAGTACTACAGCTGTCAAAACCAGCCAAATTAATAATTGCTAGCATTGTTATGACATGCTCTGTAAACCAAAGCCGCAGGCATGCAAGCCAAAGGCCAAAATGGATAGTTACCACTATTATCCTTAGGTGTGCATTCAGCAGTTTTATTCTGAGTCAGCTTTTTGGCTGGGTTTGTTTTATGATGGACAGCATCTGTTCATCATACATTTGGACTGTATAATCCTACAATATATTTTTCCTGATGAGGCTTGGAAACAGTGACAATCCTACAGGTTATTAGATAGGTAATGAGTTACTTCTATAACTCATTAGCTTAAATAAATGCAAAGGACTTAACAAGCTGATGTATTTAATACCATAAAAGTCACTCTATTCATATGAATTTCAGAGAAAAGTGTTTTGACAAAATTAGAAAAACTGTCCTGTTTCTTGCCAGTCTTTTCTTGATAGTTTAAATGCATGTATAAGTAGCTTAGAGACACCATAGATCTTACAGTTTGGCTAAATTCATATCTGTCTAGTTCAACACCTTTTCCAGCAAATGATTTGAACTTGTCTTTACCATCACTGTCAGAATCCAGGTGAAAAAACACTATGCACCAGAAGAGTTAAGAACTTTAGAAGCAAAAGCTGTCACGCATGCATCCCACCCCCCGTCACATAAATAAGTAATTTTTTATATACACCAGCATATCAACACCACTCAAAGTTCTGTTGAATATCACGGAATTACAGAATGGCTGAGACTGGAAGGGACCTCCAGAGGTCATCTAGTCCAATCCACTTGCAAAAGCAGGACAACCTGGAGCAAGTGGCCCAAGACCATCTGGAGCTTTTAGATGTCTCTTGCAATCAGTAAATATTTCCTGATGGTCAGAGGGAACTTTATGCATTTTGGTTCATGTCCATTGCCTCTTGTCCCATGACTTGGGACAAACAGAAAGGTCCTGGCTTCATCTTCTTTGTATGCTCCCTCCAGGAATTTATATACCCTCCCTGAGTCTTCTCTTCTCCAAGTGAAACAATCCCAGAGCTGTCATAGGAGAGATTCTTCAGGCCCTTCATCATTTTCACGGCCCTTTGTTGGACTTTGAAACCGGTCCAATTAGATTTCTTTCCAGCTGAGTGGCCTCCAGGCCTCGTGCCTGCAGTTGTTTCTCCCCAGATGCAAGACGTTACATTTTCCCTTGCTGAGCTTTATGATGTTGCTGTCCTCCCACTCCTCCATCCTGTTGAGGTACATCTGGTAGACAGCATGACCCTTTGGTGATTCATCCACTCTTTCCAGTTTTGTGTCTGATGAAAACTTACTGGTAGTATGCTCTGCAATATCATCCAAATCGTTAATGAAGATGTTAAAACAGGACTGGATCCAGGACTGTCCCTTGGGGTACACCACTAATTTAATCACCCTTCTACCTTCTCCCAGATTCTGGAGCTCCTCCTTCACTCACCACATGAAATGCAAAGGCTGCCTCTGCTGTTTACATACTCCTTGTTGCTGAGTTTGTGGTCCAGTATAGCTGGCTGGGTTTCTTCTGTCCAGCCCGGCTATTCAGACAGGTTCCAGCTAGCTCTATTTCCAGGNCCAATGAAACCTCCACGGCAGCTACAGTCCAGCACAGCCTCTGTCCTTGCTGACTTCTCTATCACTTGGCAGAGGAAGTTATCATCAGTGCAGTCCAGGAACCTCCTGGGATGTTTATGTGCTGATGTGCTGTAACTCCAACATATATCAAGGTGGCTGAAGACATCCATGAAGGCCGGGACCTTCAAACCTGAGGTCTGTACAGAGTCTGAACTACTTGTTCTTCATGGTCAGGTGGCCTATTGTAGACACCCACTATAATCATACCTTTGCCTACACCTAACACATGAAATCTCCATTGGCTCCTCATTCACCACAAGGCAGATTTCCAAGACCTTAAGCTGCTGTGTCACATAAACAGAACTTTGTCTCCTCACCACACTTTCCTGTCCTTCTGAAAGAGCCTGTATGGTTCCTTCACAACATTTCAGTCATGGGGGCCAATTCACTATAATTTCATCATCTCAACAAGAACATAGTCCTGCAACTGCAATATATGTGAACAAACATAAACACATAAATATTTTTTATAAGAATGCTCTTCACTTTTGATTTTCCACTGTCATTCCTGTTCACCTCACAACCCTCTCTGGAAGTCTTGTCAGGTAAGATTTACTTCAAACAGAATCCCCCCTGTCCCCTCTGTGATGCTAGAGAATAGCAAGGAACTACTGATAAATCAGGGCAAGGTGAAACATAAAAAAAGATGATTAATGTCTAAGAAATAAATAAACAAAATGGCAAATTCCTCCCCCACACTCCCCCCACCCTGCTGTCCAAAAGCACTTAACTGTAGTTCGAAAAATCATCCCCAACTATTACCAGGAACAAAGGTCCAGTCAGGAAATTGAGGATGAGACTGGTGATTTGGAAAAGGCGTTGGCAAAAAACATGTGCAGAAGATTTGGGGAGCATCTGCTGATCTAATTAAGAAAGGAATCAGTGAGTATTTTCCTTTCCTGTACTTGTTTCTAGATCTTTAAAAAATTATATTGTAATGCCTAAAAAATGTTTACAGTATATAATACAATATTACTGTTTGCTCAGTGATGACAAATATGTTACATGCAGTGCACAACAAATAAAAATAAATAGAAAATATATGGCCTATACATTGTAGAATCCACTTTACACATGATGCAGGTAGAAATAACAGAAAGTAATGTGGTGATGCCAATAGGGCAGGGATGGCAAAGATTTAGTAAGATTGCAGCAGCTGAGTCTATACTGTACATTAGACTGCATCCATAATATTTGCTGCAGTTCTGGTGTCAGTCTGCTGGGTGGAGAAAGGTGTGTCTGAGGTTATCTCCTTTCAGGAAGACATTACCTTAAGATGACAAGACTCACAGTGCCTCATCATATAGACTTAACTATGAATATTAATTCCCTGTCTGTGTTTCAGAAGAGGTTCAGTTTGCCAGAAAAATCCATTTTACACAACAAAAAAAATCAGAATAAACTGTCAAATTGAAAAGATGCTGTATGTTTAATCCTTGTTTATTGCCACTTTGCAAAGGCATTCACTGTACTGTTGATAAAACCTTGACAAGTTTCCAATGTAACAACACAAGAGCTCCAAGGGCATTAAAACAATGTACTTGTTTCACAGTTATGTTCCTCCCTTATGGAGGAAGCTTCTGCAAGCCGAGTCGCAGTTGTCAATTGACTCAATATTAAGTTTCTGTCCACATGACCATGAAAGAAATGGACTTTCATTTCCTGAATATTAATACATCTTTCAATGCTTTGGTTAATAAATGTTTTTCACACTTTTTCCAAATCTGCCTATGTAATTTCAGGGCAAGTCATAGAAATGTAGGCAGTCATACTAAGCAGTTATATTTTCCACTCATTATAATTTTACGATAAAACAAATTTCTTTCACTTTCAAGTAAATCCTTTAAAATAGAAATTACTTGCAATTCTAGATACAAAGGAAAGGCTTCAAAAATTGTCAGACAATTTGTCATGTCCTATAAAGTTCAGCTCTTTAGAATTGCCCAAAGTGCCAGAAGTATTGAAAAGTAAAGTACATAAAGAAAGAGAGTTAGCTGGAGATGTTGTCTGTCATTTGAAATCAATACCAGCATTAAGTTTCACCAAGAAATTAAATTTCTTGGTTTTAATAGCTGTATTAAGCCCAGAAGCAAATCTCATTTCTTACAGGTAACTCCTGGTGCATTACAGAAAACATCGGCTTAGACTGCTGCATTCGTCTGTGTTTCCCCGCACTCAGAATTTCCTTGTTTCTTTTACCAGTCTCTGATTTACTGTGGGACACACAGAAACCCCGGCTTTAGATGTGCACCCTTATGAGGATCAGGTCTTACTGTAACTGTTTCCCTTTCAAAGGAAACAATCTCATGCAGTGAAGGAGTTGGGAAGGACATGCCACAGGTGTAGATATCTCTAAATACACTTCTAATGATCTTTGCCTATATGCACTTGATGACTTTCTCCTGTTTAAATATGACAGTAAGACATTACCTTAGACACCTCTAATGGTGGCTAGTTGATCAACATTTTCCTAGAGCAAACTTAGGCTGTTTTGCCACAGATTAGCTGGGAGTCTAAAGTGTATGAGAGTTAAGTGCAAGGCACTGGCATAAGGTTGAGTATTAGCCATCTCCTTCTACTCTGGTAAGTCATAACTTAAAGCATTACAGCACTTTAATTCTTAAAGCACTAGATTTTTTAGTGACGACAAAGATAAAATGTATCCTGTGTTGCTATGTGCCCTGGTAGACTTGCATACTCTGGCTGTGACCTGACTTACTGTGATAAGAGACCTGTTTTATATATAGTTTTAAATAATTAGGCATTGAATTAACTTCTGAATAGGTGAAATTGCAATATCTGCCTTTTCTAGACTAAGCTGATAGTACTGCTGGAGGGATAAAGCCTTTACCAATCCCAGTGGAAATGGCCTTGAACTCAGGAAATCATTAAGTGAAACAGTAAATGGAAATTACTCAGTTGCTGAGCTGCTGAAAAAAGGACATTAAAGAGGAACAGGGATATTTTCCCCCCCTTTTTTTACCTTCCCTTTTGAGCATCGCTGAGCAAGAAACTTGTTTAGACAAAGACGTCAGCAAGGGTCATCCTGAGAGAGAAGCGAGCTCCTTACTCATCAAATACATTCTCTAAAACAGCAGAAAAGAGAACATTACATTGGTGTTTATATGTGTATATATATATATTTATATACATTCTTTGTTGATAACACAGACAGACAAGAGACATAACACTGAAGATCTAATGTAAGAATTTTAGGTAATTTTTCATATTCTGAGATAAAGTTTCTTCCAAATCTGTCATATCTTAGCACTATCAGAGTACTTTTCTTTATGTATTCTTCTGGAACAAATTTACTTAGCTTCAACACAGCTTGACCTGTTTTTTTGTCTTTATTAAGCTCTGGATCAATTGAGCCTTAAGGTTAACACAAGCAAATTTTCTGTTTTACTCTTACAGATCTGCCCTTCTCTTCTCCCTGGATTTTGTAGTGCTTGGATTTTGGGAGTTTTTATGCTCTTATTCCCTTTACATCAGATCAAAATCCATTCTTTTTCTTCTGTGGGAAGAGGTTATTTGAGCTATGTCTTGGCTGGCCAAAGTCACTAAGGAAAACAGCTACTGGCACCCAGCAAGGACTTTAGAAGATGTAGGAGAACAGAGGGAGAACAAAAACTTTTCTGAGTAGTTTCCTTACTATATTCTGTGATTTGCTTTTCATTATTTATGTGTGTTATACTTGTCTCCCTTGTAATGTCAATGTAAATGTTGTGTTTTAGAATATGATAATTGATTTCAGGATGGATCCATTAGCTTTTAGATTCTCTTAGCTGGGAATCAATAGATGCAATTATTTTTCAGTAAGATAATTCAGGATGGTATTCAGAGAACGATCTTTATTCAGTATAAATATCAAAGATTTGACAAAATTAAATTTTATTTTGGTTGCTTTCAGCAGACATTTTCCTCAAAAAATATGTTTTTTAAGGTTTTGGATTTTTTTCAATTGATAGAAATAGTTATGGGGTTAAAAAGACATTCTGTTTAAAAAAAAGAGTAACATATAAAATTTCATTGCAGTCACTGTGGACATTGAGAACATGGTCAAGTTCTGGTGGTCTCGTATCACTAATATTTGATGATTCTGAAAATATTTTCAAAATATAGCAATTGCAAAAGTATTTTAAATAATGTGCTCCCTATCCTTTAAAAAAATTCAGGATGTATCTGTAATTTAATAATGGTACTAGGGAAGCTGTGTAGAATAGAACCAAGTGACCTGTAAAAAGCTCTATTATTGTTCTGATTATTTGTCCCATATGATAAATAAGGTAAATGTATATTTAACTTCACTGTGACACAGCCCTAGAAAAAGTTTAATTTACAGCTCCACAATAGCTATTTTCCTGGGAAAAATGGCCTTCTTTACCTTGGACACATTTTTAAAGTAATGTTTATTCTTCTCCATCATGTAGATACCAAGCACAGACACATTCTCATGCTTCTGCCCATATGCCAACACAGTGTCTATGCAGAGATCTCTTGCTTTTCTACAGGAGGGAATGTGTAATAAACAGCAATAACCAGCCAACCAAAGTAGGTTTTGTGACTTTTTTTTCATTTATTGCAGTAATTCTTCTTGACTTTGCTGGATTCTGTGACAAATTAATTTGCTCACTGTTCCTCCTTACAGATTTAAATATTTCTCCCATATGCACTCCAACCAAGCTCAAAATTGCCCTAAAAGACTTCATTCTTTTCCTATATAGTCTGTCATTTTCTGTTATTTGTATAAAGAATATATAGGGCTTCTCAACAAGAAGAGTTTTTTGTGGTCCCAGTTATATGTTTTGGTATGTAACACAGAGATTTTGCTAATGCCTCCTGTCCTCTCAAAATGTCCCCAGAGGAGTGATCAGTGAGAGACCCTGTTTTCATAGCCCTGTACTGGAATCCCAAACACAGAAAAAAACTTTTCCATCAATGTCTTCACAGTCCTATCTTCATACCTGTCTTCTGTCTGGCATAGGAATATTCAGGAAAGACAGATTCTAGCCCTTCCTACCTTCCCAGACAATTGTGTTCTTACGGAAACAGTTTAAATTAAAAAAAAAAAAACAACTTTGAAGCATCAACTGGAAAATTTACTAGATCAGTCCCTTGGGAAAACAAGTCTTAAAAAAAGATCTGGAGCATTTTAGAGGGTGCCCTAAAGAACCGTTTGGACTTGAGCACAGCAGAGCNTAGGATCTGTTTGTGTCAGTCACAAAATACTGTTAGGCAAAATTTATTAATCATCTAAAATTAAGTTGTCTACAATGAAATAACATCAGTAATTAAATACAGAGGCAGAATAGTTTGGTTAATAACTTATCTCTTAAAAAAAACCACTGACNCAGAGCAAGTGCCAGAAGGGCAGAGCTGAGTTGGAAGTCTGGCACCATGGGACCTATCCAGTGGCACAGGAACAGCTCAACCTCTGCAGACTCCCTAAGGAACTGCTATTCTGCCTAACATGACACAGAGCTCATTTCTTCCCTCCTAATTCTGATTCTATCAGGCACGTTCAGTTTAAGGAACAGGAAAAACAGAGGATCATGCTGTGGCTAAGCCCAAGAAAACATAGGCTGAATAATAATAAATTAATAAAAAGTAAAAATTAAATGAAAAAGTGCTACAGGAATAAAGAATGAAGCAATTTGAACCTAGAAAGCAAAATATTACATATCTTATGATATTTATCAAGGTATCTTATCAAGATATCTTGTGATAACTTCTATTATTAAAAAAAAAAAAAGCTATACATGACCATGAAATGAAAAAAAATGCAACTGCTAAATGTACAAGAGTTGGAAGAGTTACAGTAATATTGCTCTAAATTGATAAATTCTTGCATTTCTTAAATTCTCATATATCTACATTTATAAATATACTTACATTCACACATAGTGAAAAAAAACCAATTATACCTTATACGAATATCCCTTTTAACCAGTTCTTATGAGGAACACACAATACAGTTACAAAAGACTGCCAAAATGCCATTTTATGCCATATTCAAATATAAGTCCTGAACTCTTCAATTGCCAAAGGCACAGGGAAGAGTCTCTTAATGCTTTTTCCTACTTCCCTTGATTAGCATCAGCTTTTATATAAAGTCAGACAAGTTAAATGATCTGTGGCAGTGTTTGTTATTGAATATTGAAAGGGACTAGATTTCATATATTCAGCAATGGAGTGAATGTGCCTGAAGAAAAATGTGAAACCAATAAACTGCTAGGTTATAGTTTATGATACCATATGTTGTCATCAAAGTTGGTGAAAAGCAGCCTCTGAAATTCAGAGTCTCTGTGCCATAAAAGCACTATGTGCTCAAGAGCCAATGCTGGCTTTAGAATTTAGCATGAGGTGAAATAAAATTAGAATTCAGCACTTTCTAACCTAAACTCAGCCCCATGTACATTTTCTAGTTAAATGAACACAAAAAAAATATCTTAACATAGGCTTGGCTAGTTCTTTCCTGTACAAGTCATTAAGAAAATGAAGGGTATGATTTAAACAACAAATATTTTACTTTGGATGAAAACAACTTTTCCATTGACAAGTAACTCAAAAAAACACAAAAGCTCCAACAACTTTCCTAAGCTGTGGGCAGTTCAATAAGTTTGAGGAAACAGCTCAGCCCCAAAACAGAAATAAGTATATTTTCACTACTTTTGCCATAAACAACAGTACCTTGTCATTAAACGCCTGCCAAACAACTTCATTCTGTCTGCCAATTGCATGTGGTTCCTTATTAAACATACACACATGAGAATTATGTTCTGCATGCAACTTTATTTCTGTGAATTTGTAATGTATCCTACAGGCAATATACTTGTGTTTAAGACACTGCAATAATGGAGAATGAAACAGCAAAGGCTTGTATAAGGGAACTGCATTAAAACGTCCATAGCTTTTGCAATAAACTTGTAACAACTCTCTCGCTCCTTGTTTGCAACATGTTTATTAGGCACTACTGATATTATGAAATGTTTTCTTCTGAACAAAAAGGTCACTTTTTCATTTTTTTTTAACAATTTTAAGTACCAGATTGACCTACATATTCCCTTTGTCTGTTAGATTAGCTAATATCTCTAAATACTGCAGCATAGGCACATCAAAGGCAGGATTAGTTTTATCCAGCCTAAACCTGAACTTCTCATTCCAATGAATAGAAGGCCAACACATACATGTGGATTTAGCATAACTATCCTGTCTGCAATCCATTTAGTCATTTGCTTATGCCTTTCCTTTATATTTTCCAGATATTTTTTTATTCCCTGTGTCATTCCAAGTCACACAAAAAACTTACATGCAAAACTTAATGGAGCAGAGTATTTATATCTGGAAGAACTGGTCCTAATCCTTCTCCTGTTTTTTTCTTTTTACTCTCCTAGTAATGATGAGCCTAGAGCAGCACTTCAGATTATTTCCTCACAAGACATTGCAAAATACAGGACGTGCAATTATAATTGTGACATCAATCAGCTTCTGAACTCCTTTCTTAAAACACCAGAAGTAGGAAGTTAGAATTTGAATGGTGCAACAGTATTACTTGGCAATGATCCTCTAATCTGAATGGCTCTTCACTACACAAATAATAAATACTAAGTATTGAATATATTAAAAAAATTTACATCTTGATAATTATTTACATGTAACTGTATTTTATATTTTTTGTTTTATAGTGGGAAAATCCTTAAATAATTATCACACCTTTTTACTATTATTATAAGTATTTTTTATTTATTACCCAAAAGTAAGGAGAGTAAATCCTGTCAGAGAAATTACTGAAACACCTAACTAGATTATTTCCATGGTTAAGTGGTACAATAAATGCTAAACATTGATGCTAAGCAGTGGGGAATTAATCAAATACAACATCCACCTTAAAATCTGTCTGAAGTAACAGCTCAAGTACAGCAGCTGATGTATCAAAACCTATGCAAAACCAAGTGCTACATGTCACTCACCACATTGTTAAAATGTAGTTACTGCCTCTGAGAGAGGTGAAATCTTCATTGGACATTATTTTTTACAACAATTTTCTCCTCTGTTAGAAAATGCTGATTGAAGTACTTCTTGCCTACTTGACTGAATTACATTCAGTAGCAGTAATGCTTCATACATTTTCTGTCAAGGCTATGTCTTGTGCTATGATGGTGTCAATTATCTGATAGGAGTTTTCCACCTCAATCTTCTATGTGTTAGAATAATACAATTTGTAAAGAACAAGATGTAAAAGGAAAAATAACATTCTGTAGTCTTACTGAGGATTTCTTTCAGAAAGCACGGAGATTTTGCTCAAGCTGAAATGATATTTACTTATTTCATCAAGTAACTTTTTTCTTCATTTAAAAGATAAATCATTTTCCCCATTATCAAAGTTGGTTGTGAACATAACTGCTGAAGTACTAAAGCAGATGTTCAACAATAGCTCTATTTCTCTCATGAGAATATTGAAAGTGAATTTTTGAGGATTATGCTGCCATAATTTCTTTACACCAAACGAAAAATTACTTTTTCCATATTTTTGTTTACCAGAACTCAGAACACTATTCAGGTAACAGAGTTAACTCAAATTCTATTAGAAAGATACAGTCCCTTTATGGAAACCATCATCATGGTGCCAAATTATCAAAGCATCTCTAAATATGAGTTATCTTTTTAGTTTCTTATGACAAGCATGGAAGTTCTGTTTCCATAATAACAATGACCCCTCAAGCATGGAAGAAAGTATGTGGGAGGCTCTTCAAATCACTTGGTTTACATTTGTGAACAGCAAATTCTTGTGTCATAATAGTAGTAGGGTTATATTTAAAGTGATGTATAACTTTTATTTTTCCTAAAATGAAAATATACACCTATCAGGAAAATTTCTGGAATTTTTGAAAGACAAATCTAAAATGTAGCCCTATATAAAAGATATAATGCAAATATTATTCAGCAAAACTATTATTCAAATGTTTTTATTGGTTTTGATTGAAACACAGTCACTGTTGGGTTATTGTTGAGATATAGCAGAAAAGTAGAAAAAAGATATTTAAATATATTATTTTTGTGTTCAATGTCATATATATGGGGTTTGTTCTTTTGGGAAAATAGAAATCTGTGAACTAGATAAATGATTTGTACATCAGCTTTTTGCCTTTAGCTTGTTAATACAAATAAATAACACTTCTAATTTTAATATATATATATGCAACCAGCAGTTCACTGTAAAGATAAAATGAATTTCTCATTGCAACTTTCAAGTTACTGCATTTATCTGTCAGAATGGAAAGGCTGCATCTCCTAATTTCTTTTCTCTCCCTGAATATCTCTGTTGAATAAATATGAAGCAATTATTGAATAAAGATGCGTCTTTTCTCCTCTTGTGCAAGACTGAATGGAATTGTGCAGGTCTTATTTCAATATTCAGTGCCAGTTATTTGTCTTCCTTATTTCTACTGAGAGCTTTCATTTAAAGTATATTACACTTATGAAAACTTCACAGGGATATTTTATATGTATTAAGTACCTACAGCTTACAAAGATAATAACATGTTGACTTTTTCTTTGATATCAAATTCATTACTGTTGATTTCAACATTCCTGTTACTTTGGGTTTATTGACTCTTCTAATACAGTAGCTACTAAGGTGATATTACATAGATAAGAATGATTAAGAATATCTCAGTGCATCTTTTCAGAAAAAACACCATTATTTGCTTTTTTTCCCAAGCATTTTATAACCTAAATTAATGGATCACCTGGCACAGCCAGAGGTGGGTAATATGCACTCTGAGATAAGACTCCTGGTGACAGTAGGTGATCTCTGCTGCACACTTTACTCCACCACCGTCTCTAAACTTCTTTTTCACAGAACAGAGTTGTGTTTCATCACATGGGATGCTTGTAAAACTGAGTGAAATAATGCCATCTTCAGTTTTTGTGCCCCCTTAGAAGTGGGGAGTTTTCATAAACTTTATATAGTTAGATGAGGCACAACTTTTTCTGTTACCTTGCTTCTCCTATAGGCCTTTGGAAACACAACCTGCACAGCCTCAAGCTTGCAGACCAAAGCCTGAAAGTTTGTTCACAGAACTCATGGAAGAAAAATCAGAAGTCTAAAGCAGCAATGATTACAATATTTTAAACAGAGAATTTTCCATTAGCAATGGGGTGTTTTTAAAGGATAGTCCATCAAATATTTTAATTTAGACACACATCCAGAGGAGGACCCAAACACTTCCAAGAAACTGTGCTTGGCTTTCAGTGTCAATCATAAACTGACATGTGATTTTAAGCTCTTTCTTTCTTATTAAAGTGGAAGAAATATTCTGAGTAGAGAGAAATGATCACCTCTCTTGACCTACTGGTTATGTTTTGCCAGTGCAGACCAGGAGTCTGATTATCTCCTCTTCGCTGCAAGGGCATACTGCTGATCCATCTGCAGCCTCAGTGAGATAATACTGCCTTTCTTTTCCACTTCACCTATGCCTGGTTTATTTACAGATTTCTGTAACCTGAGAGCTTTGTGTAAGAGAAGAGGTTATACACAAGTTTCACAGCTTTCAAAACGTAAACACAGGACAAAGAACAGAGACAGGCAAAGAAAGAAGTGAAGACAAGAAGATGAAAAAGAATTAAATTTGTGAAAACAACACATCTGAATAATTCAAGGATTAAAAGCACAATCAGATTTTCAGCATATCCTGTGACCAGTGTTCAGTTTTGCATATGCTTGCATAAGAAGACAAAGAGTAGAAAAACAGCTTATTTATAAATAGGTTGATTTTCATGTGAGTGACAAATCATGTAAAATGAGCTCCTTCAGTGGATTTGTAGGTCTCATTTGATATTTTTAGCAGGGTTGATATGATTTGGTAACTGGAACTACTGAGTGATAGCCAATAGTGGCACTTCTTAGCACTTCCAGTGCATCAGCTGCACTTATGCACTTTGCAAAAACTGGGACTCCATTATACATATATCAATAGACCACAAGAGCTCAGAAGATCCTATCAATTAACTAAATGTGCACATGATTTTCACAAGGTATATTTGGCAATTGTAGTAAGAAAATACCCTGTGACCATAATTATTCAACAGAAATAAGAAACCTTTCCCCATGACTGTTTTATTACCTTCAGAAATACGAAAAGTATGAAACCAGTTTCTTTAAATTCACAACAAACTTTATGGCTGACTGTTTCAGTTTTTTATCTCCAGTAAGAAAGATCTTCTATTTCTTCTGTTTTCTTCTAAACAGATGTTCTAAGAAAATCTGTGGGTAATTTGGGGGTTTTCTTTGGCTTTTGAATAATGAAGTAATTCCATGCATCCCACAAACCATAAAACCAGAACAACTACATTTTAACTTTTTAAGGCACCAACCAATAAAAGTCCCTCCATTTTGGAAAATGAGAGACTATGAATACCACTGCAATACTGCCTTCAAAATCATGTGTATTAGAGTGTTAGGTTCTGTTTCCATGGTATCGATTTGCAAGAATCTGGAGTTTTTAATAAAAGTGGATGCAGAGGTTCTGGGCCCTGCATGACTTCACCTTATACCTTTCTTTGCCATAGCAGTATAATTTTCAGAGGGACTGAAACAACAAGGAAAACAGCCCAATCAAAGCAAGTCAAACAATCCACTGCATTCTTGGTTTATCTTCTCCTGCTTGTTTGATGATGGAGTCTCACACACAAACAGTTGTGCTGACAAATATGTGACATTATTGCAAAGGAATAGTTCCAGGAGTTCCAGGAAGCATTAAAGCAGCTCCCCCACTGAAGCCAGCATCTAGTGATGCATTTACTTCCTCTGGCCTACAACCCCTTTTTTCCCAATTATCCCATTAATTCTAATGAAATTTCTCAGCAAGACCATGAGTTGCCAAAGCTGGTTTTGAAATATATTCTCTGCAAAAGACTGCATGTTCCAGCAATGTAACTTTTAATAAGAGCAGAAGTCAAAATACTTTTCCTTATTTTTTTTCATAAACTGAATAACACTGTAAGTCAGTAATCATTTCTCTTTATTCAGATATAGTCACGCACAGCTTCCATGTCTCTCTGTATAGCAGGTTATGCAATCACAGGTTTATGTGGACATAGAGTACAAATATAAACATGCATCCTTATTTAAGGTTAATGTACAAACAAGAATATCTCTTGTGATACCCAACAGTCCTGCATCTTAATAACAACAGCTTTCAGGGATAATTTCAAAAAGCAGAACCGTGAAGTATCGTAATAAAGTCATAATTTCTAGTCTGTTGCACTTATATTCCAGGAAAGTATACTCAACATACATAATTTCTGTATAAATTGTGTGATATGTGTGTCTGCTATACTGCAGAAATGGCAAAGGCCCAGGTTACTGATTCTTTGCTTCACTGCTTTTAATACAAGTCATCTAACAAGGTAATGAGGTAGACAACAGGAAATTTAATATTAATTTTCCATGGCCTATTCAAACCTTTTTTCTTATAAGAGTTTTTTGTGATTTACCTTAACTAATATCACCTAGTCAGAGACATCATTATTTGGATCTATTTAAGCAGAACAGTGTAACTTACTGCAACGCAGAATTTACCATTGCTAGCATTATACCTTGCCTACAGCAAGACAATAAAATCTTGGCTTTCCAAAGCAAGAGCGTTTTTATGCTATGCTGTAGTTGATTTCCTTTTCTACAACTGATTTTTATTATATTCCATAGCCAGCACTTTCAGCAAATTTAAAGATTATCTGCAATATGTATTCTTGGAATAAACCTGCTGTAGTTATACAAGGAGTTCTATAAACTATTCCTTTATTTGCATCTTACAGTTTAATATCCTTAGATAAAGAGACCATTACTGCATTTTATATGCTGAGGTGGGCAAAAAATTTACAGTAGGGCAAATAATTGGTAAGTATTACTTTGAGGCTTGAGCATCTACTCCACATACATAACTTCAAGATATAGTGCTGAATCAAACAATTTTTTTTATTTTATTTTCAGAAACATCTTCATTTGGACCTAGTCTCTACCACAAAAATGGTCTTTCCAATGACCTATTTTTCCATGAACATTAATTGAGGCAACATGTGTTAATGAATAAATAGACAGTATTCTCAATACAAAGTTTCTCATCTCCCAGTACCATAGTAGATTGAAAAACAGCACAGTAGATATCAAAGCCACTTTTTGAACAATGGAATAATGGCTGAACCTTATTTCAATCTTCCATTCAAGAAGTCTTTGAAACAATGACATTTCCAGAGAAACGTCCTCTGTTCTAGAATGGCTGTTATTTGCCACGTGAACAAGTTGCATCATCGATGGAAAACACACAAAAGTTGAAAGGACTTGGACAATGATAGAAAGGGTTTGATCCCCGTAATGTAACTAGCTCTCAACATGTTGCCTTGTGATGCTGGAGTTAGAAATGTCAAGGGTGGCCTCTTGGCCACAGATAGAACTTGCATTCTCAGGTGGCCTGTTTGGCACAGGAGGTGCAAGGATTTGCTCTTGGACAGACTGAGAGGCTTCTGTGTTCTTTTGTTCTTTTATTTCCTCCTGTTCAGGACATGGTACTGTTTCTAGGATTATTGTCCATACAAATGAGTGAAAAGGACTGTGAGCCTGTGAATTAATCCATTGTGTCATCTGTGCTAATAAAACATATTACTTTGTCCTAAAAATTAAACTCTTCTTGTACCTAGAGGCTGTAAGAGTTCCAAACACACTTTTAGCAGAACATGGGCACCTTCAGCTGACAAAGCTCCTGCCTTTGTGCAGGGTTAAGACACTGGCAACAAGCTGCCTCGTCATCATTCATTGGCACCTCATAGCTTGTGGTGTCTTTTGGTATCTTGCCATCAGGCAAGGTTTGCCATGTGTGGTTTTGAGATAGGACTCGTTATGTCTCTTGGGGTTTTTCTGAACCAAATAAGGACATATATGTACTTTAAATGCTTGCTTCAAACGTATCTACTAAGAAAGCCAGTAATATATGTATTTTTTTTAATAATTCTTGGTAGTGATGATAGCTTCTTTGTAGGACTTAGGAAACAGATCCTTTATGACTAATAATTTAGAAACATTCCCTCTTTGTTCTTTGTTTTACAAGGTAGCTGTGATTTTGCATTTCTTTAATTGCAGAGGTACTGTTTTCCCAGTTACTCAGTTCATTAGCAGCGCAAGAGACCTGAGGCTCTGGTGGTATGATTTTTTTTAAGAGAGATTCACCTTTCTGAAGGATAAGTGGAAAAAGCAAAGTCATGATATAATTTCTCATTTATAATGCAGAATTTATTCAAACACTTTTTGGCTACCATTTATGCCTGAGGAAAACTTACAATTAAGTACCTTCATTTGCACATAAGTATCCCCAAAACTTTCTAAATTCCCATGAAACTCCCTCTGGATTTTCTTTCATTTCTTTTCTTCATTTTCACTTAGTTTCTCAGATCTGTCCTGCAAGAAAAAATGTCCATGCTGACACAATTAACAGTTTTATGCTTGCATATTTAAAGAATCAGTTTTTAATTAATAACAACAGGCTTCTGAAAATTAAAAATAGTTTGTTTTGAAGTTGTATTTGAGAACACAGGGACATAGTAACTTTTCAGGACGGAAACCTTTTCTTTTTCTCTTGAAGTCTCACCAGATGAAATAATTGAAACAGTTGTCATCTTTTGCATCGCATCCAGAAAATAAGACACTGCTTAGAGTCGTGAAGAAGATTTACTATTAGGTGATATAGGACATTTTCAGATGAACATAAAAAGTTATTTCCCAGGAATCCAAACAAAATATATAGCCCAAATTCCCATATTTATACAAACTCACTTTCACAACACTGGCTGCCTTTTAAAGTGATTCTCATAAAGGTGTTTTCTTACACCACTATCATTAAAATGGCCACATGAAAGTATTTTTCATAGTTTTATCAATTATTTCTCTACTTATAGGTTGAGGCTTTTATAACTATGATATTTAAAAGAGAGAGAGAGAGAAAGAGAGAGAATCAGAAATCTATCCCTGTAGTGATTATTTCCCTTTGGCAGTGGTTTGGCTATGCAGGGGTATCCATGCTGAGAACTGAACTACTGACACATTCATTACAGTGTGAAGAGCACAGACGCATTTTCTTTGAGTTACCAGAGAAGTATGTAAGGACTCACCCATATAGGAACATCTCAGCTGGGACCACAGTGAAAAAAGTGACTTTACCAGGGTCCACATTGTTGCAATTCATATGTCAGCCAGCTTAGACAAGAGTTAGTTTGAAATACAATTCAGAAAAATAAATGTGGGGATCCAATGGTGAGCAATAGGTTTCTCCCTTCCCTACCATCACCCTCACTGTGCACATAAATCTTTCTCTCTTCTTCTTTTGATTTACTTTTCTTCACATTAGCCCTTCTGTATAGTATTGCAGCCTACATTTTTGTAACTATTTCTGCCACCTCCTATCTCCCTTCACTTCGACACTTATGCTTCATGTTGTTCATATATGTCACCTCCCAGTTTTACCCCAGGAACTGAGGAAGTGGCACTGGTCTGTGCTCTCTGGAAACGCCAGGAGATGCCACAACCCGTAACGACCCTGGACAGCACTGGGGTCAGAACATTTGCAGGCACTAATAGCATTGTGCATACCAGACCACTGTTGATAGATCTCAGGGTTATTGGCTCAAGAAGAAGAGGTGGTTGGCAATATAAAAAGAAGTATTTATTAATTTTGACTAATCTACGTCAATAGTTAATATATAGTATATTTCAGTTTGTTCAGATTTGTGTGCTGTTTCACAAAAACTTATCACATGCTTTTGCAAATGCTGTCGTATAAATCATACTAATATTTATTCTAGTTAGTAGAATAAGTATAATGAACAATGAATAAAAATAGAGCTAGAAGTGTGATTAATAAGACAATTTTCCATAAGAGAACCAAGCCAGATGGACTGTCAGGAGCAGAGGAGGAGCATGTCTTTGCACCCTGAGAAGTAGCAAAGGCACTAGGAGGTTCACTGCACAAAGCAGGAACGTTTTTTCTGGGAAAGCAGAAGCATTTGATAACCAAATTTCCTGGCCATCTGCGTGTTATTTCACATACCTCGGTCCCTCCTGCTACCCAGCCAGTGCCCTAGAGCAGTAGGATGCTGCACACCCTGCTTGGTCTGCAGCTGCAAGCACAGAAACCCTCCGTCACCCAACAACACCACAGTTACGCGGGGGAGTTTGGTCCAGATGCTTCTCCCAGGGAAACCAGTGGGAAAAAAACATCAAAAAGTCACCTCTGCTTGCCCTCCTGTTTCCTTTGTGTTGTCCTCCCACAGACCTATTTCCTGACTTTCTCCCATACTGTTCCCCTACCAGAAAGAGCATTTCCACTCTCACAGCTATTTCTTATTAACTCTACCTTCAGAATGCTTTCAGGGCCCTTACAGCGGTAAGATACTTTCAGAAGCCAAACTCTGCAGAGCACAGCATTTTAACAAAGTACACCAGTCTGGCATTTGTTTCATATGTAGATGATAAAACTTATAGGAGATTTTATTACCTTTATTTTTCTAACACATGAAGATGTGTGGTTTTGATCTCATCCCTACTTCTGCTGATTGAATAGCACTTTCATGATGGGCCTGCCTTTTACATTTATGTGTTAAAATATGTTGCATAGAAACAGTAGTATCTTTTTGTCTCCAGTAAGATCCGAATTGAATCATTAGCCTTTAAAAAGAATTATTTCTCGTTTCATCTGACACAATTCAGTTAATGCTCTTTTTAGATGGAACATCCATTTTGAATTTACAGATACAAACATTCATTTTGATCTATTTTGTTGTGGCCAACAGGAACTTTTACCCTTTCTCTCTTCTTGTGGTTTGCAGTTCTTTTGTCTCAGTACAAATAAAACAGCATTAACTTGACTGCATAGTCAACTGACCCTCAGCGTTTGCTTCTAGAGACACAGAATAAAGAAAACATTGTCATTTTTTTTTCTTGTGTACCTTAAGTTATGGAAGCATCTTGCAAGTCTTTGTAAAGTTTATTACCTTTTTTGTCTGAGCAACACTCCAGGTTATCTGATAAATAAATAGAGTGAAAATTTTTAATACAGTTTTCCTTTTTACTTTTCCTTAAGTAAAGATACTTTTTTTTTTTTTTGACATTGTGAAAGGAAAAGCAGAAAGTAAAAGCAACGATCAATAAGAAAAATAAATTTTGACAAGGAGCACAGAGTTTTCAGCTGCAGACTGTAATGTAATATTTTAATTCAAACAAAAGCAAAGGAATTTCCATGTAGGTGTAGACAAACAGTAGCAATGACATGACCCACCATTTTTTGCTTCACATGGGAAAGGAATATCAGTAGAGCATATACAGACATCTGAATCTACTTACTAACATAAGTAAACACAAGCTGTAGAAAAAAAAGTGTCTTCACTAGATTACTTTTCACTGAAAACAGTAACTGGTCTGTTAATGTTATCTTTGAGAATTCAGTTTCATGCTTGATATTCTAAGAACAAATAAAGTATTTTGTCACATAGTTCATTAACAACATTAGAAAGGGTTCAGTTCTGATTTAACATTTACCTGAATACAAAGATCGAAACAGGAGAGAACTTTACATGCAAGTCATTTTTAATGCCTTTCTCTCAGAAAGAGAGCTGGTTGTAAAGGTGTTTATTATATCAAATTTAGGCCAAAACTGAAGTTGGCCTAATCAAGGAAATAACCTTTATTTTGAAAGCGATTTTTAAAGTTTAAAAAAGAGAAAAATCTCCTCAAATATGCTTGATGCAAAAATCTATTGAGTCTAGACTGGAACTTTAAAAAAAAAAACAACAACAAACAGTAATATATCAGTGATTTGGATCTCATTTCAGGTCCTTGTGTGCAAAATCTTTCTGTAGAAAAGAGTTTTCTACATCTTGTTTTGGAAAAAAATAAAACAACCAACAAATCAACTATTCTCAGTTCAATACTGATGGTGTGCTTGGTAAAGCTATTTTGTTGTGGAAATTGTATATGACTCTTTCGGATTTTGTTCCCCTTCTCTCATATAGCAACTATGTCTAAGGAAAGTTAATGCTTTCTTACTAAAAAAAAAGAAGATAAAAAATTAGACTATAATTTGAGTACATTGGTTTTAGTACTTTGATTCTGTTTCTCTCTTCTGTAGGGGAAACATTAAAATCATGAGAAAGCATTTTTCTTCTTTTATTGCATTATTTTATTTCCATGATTTTTCTATTGTGGAGAAAGGATATGACAAGAGAGAAATTTAAAGTTAAAATCAGATTTTTTAAAAGCAATTTAAAGAACTGTTTTTAAAATAAATTATTTCATATATTGATTGAAAGAGTATAATAAAACG
This sequence comes from Drymodes brunneopygia, assembly GCA_013400955.1. NCBI lineage: Eukaryota > Metazoa > Chordata > Aves > Passeriformes > Petroicidae > Drymodes > Drymodes brunneopygia. Next base: position 304,087 of record VZTZ01029535.1, on the reverse strand, counting down.
TGGAAAAAACACAAATCTTTCAAATATTTTGATTTACATCATGATGTCAGAAAACAGACACACTAGGAAAACACATATAAAAGTACACTGAAAGCAAGTTTCCTGTTAAATACTTGCTTTTTCTGTCCTCTAATGAGGAAATTACAGTTTTACCTACAAAGTTACTGTGTAATTCAGCATAGTGAGAGATTTCAGTAACGTATCTGCTATAGTAAAATACCATAACAGAGATATTTCCTTTTCTTCTCCATGGTAAGGAGATTTTCCAGAGGATGACAAAACATTTAGTCTGCTGGTTTTGGGCAGGTAATTACCCTCTTCAGTGAGAGCAGGAAAATTTACAATTTCTTTGCATGTGATACTAATTCTCACCACTGAAAGGCAGGTGATGGATTGTCCCTCAGAGTCTAATGCAGCCTGTCAATCCTCACATCAAAGTCACAAGATCATTTGGAATTTCCTGTCTCCATCTCTGCTCAACTTTTGTTTTTGGAGGATGATCCATTTCACTCAAGACTAAATAACAATATCATCTGATAATCATAGAAGTAGGTGACTGCTTATGCAAAACAGTCCATGCACAAATGTTCATTTTTGTCTTTGTCTCATTTTCAGTTATTTTAAACAGACTTCTTCATTCAGACACACACCTACCTTTAGTAATTTAGCATTTCAACAAAATGTCACAGCATATAAGCAGTACTCTGAGACTACAGCTGAAGCTTTGCCATCCTCTTCAGTGACAGAACTGCAGTCAAGGTCGCCTGTAGCAAGGTCTAAAACTGACATTTCTGAAATGGCACTGCATGAATAAGTACAATGAAAAAATAAACAGAAAAGGCAGAATGGACAAAAAGAGAGGGCTTAGTAAAGGAATAAGAACAGTGAAGGAAATTAAAATTAGGGATACACAACTCATCAATACCGCTCCACACAGTGGGGGAGATTTTCTTGTTCTTTTGGTTCCCAGGTTCTCATGCACAAATTCCTCTCAAATCAGCTGCTCCTACCTGTCAATTCTCTTTCTGCCAAACTGAGAATATATGGAATCTTTTTTTTATTGTTTTTATTCTTTATTTTATGATAACTCAGTCACTCCTCAACAGTCTTTGACTAGCATTTTACATGTTGAGGCTGCTTCAGTTCATGATGTAGAATTTAGTCATCAAGGGATAATGAAAGCATTAAAGATCTTGCTACGCCTAATAGAGCATTAAGCATTAACCAGTAATTACTGATGGTGCAACATTTTATTTATGTGTTTACTTCACTAGAAAAAAGAGTTGTTCAACCTTTACATTTAAGGTAGAGGTTGTAACTTAGTAAAGACTTCGTTTTAAAACTAGGATGAAAGAAAGCTATTGCCATGATAAGTGATGGCATTGTATTTCTGCTACTGTCAAAGCAATATCATAAGGATGTAACTTTCATCCTCACGAAGCATGCAGACCTGCATATTTGCTTCTGAAGCATTTACCAGATTGTACTTTTAGCAATATATAAAAAGTACATCTTTTGGAAAGAGCGTAAAGCTGAAATCATGTAAGGTGGATTTAGAACTAGTGTCTAGCACCCAAGCATAACTTGAAGAATGACATGATTACTTTCTTGTGCCACAATTTCTACTTGAACATTCTAATATGCTTTTTGCCCTAGAAATAGATTCTGCAGCATGGATGATTCAGAAGCACTGTATCTGCAAATGATGGTATTTCATCTTTGATTATAGTGATTTGTGCAGGTATTGACTTCTTCTTTACATTCCACAAGCCTTTATTTGAGTTTAGTGAGTCAGGGACTACAATCCTGGTTTGATTACTGCATGTTTTGCATAAATACATGTGTACATATGTATATGCACAGTTACCTAATGGGATAATACAACCGCTGATCTCTAAACACAAAACATGAGGGCATAGGCTCTTATGGCTCAAAAGCAACAAAACAACAATTCTTTACATTTTTTGTTCACCATTTCATTAAATTTACAAGAATTTGCTATCTGCACTTTCTCAATTTCTCATAACTGACCAAGGCTAGAAGCCTTGGGAGGATAAACAAGAAAAAACATTTGAATTATCTTTGTTACTCAGGAAACCAAGATACTTGGTGTTCCCTTTAGTATAACACCTAGCAGACGGGAATTCCTGTATGGAAATTCAGTGCAAGAATAATAATAATTGGAAACATGTCTATTATTTACTACTACGTAAATAAAAGTAAAGGAGTTCTTTTGTTATGTATTTAATATATTACTTGGTAAGAGATATTAACTAAGCTTTAAACAACCAATATTACCATATGCTTCTTACAGACAGTTTCAGTTCTGTTGTATTTTCTATTTTTTTTTTCATTTTCTGTACTTGCTAGCTGAGGTTTTCTGTACTTTTATCTGTGCAAAGCTTAAACTTAGTTTTGTAAAACATGATTTGTATTAGAGTTCTCAAGGAAACAAAGGAGATAGATATAAGTAGAGAAAAAGGCTAGTAGAACAAAAGTCACTTTCATAATATTTTTTAACACTGCTTACTGAGTGATATGAAATGCTGGACCTTCCCCTGGGAAAGCAGAAGATTATTGCTAAGTAACTGTATATCTGTACAGCAGTCATGCATGTTTTGGAACAGATGTAAAGTCTGTGTATGAAGAGAAAGAGAAAAGGAGAAGGGGAAAATAAGTACTTGCCATGCTTCTGTGCCCTAAGTTTTTTCTTGGGAGACAGAGATATGTAGTGTGGCAGTTGCCCATTTAACCTTTTCTGAGCTGTGCTAACAGTAATAGAGAGGTGGCAGCTTCATGTTCTTCATTTTACACTCAATAATAAAGCATCATGGAGAGCTATCAGTGTAGAGATAAAGCTGGTTCTGAGATGACAGAAGTCTTCAGATGTGAAATTTTCCCTTTCCACTCTGTAAGCTCTAAAAATATTATATACTTGTACAGTACAACAATGCTCTGTGGGGACCTGGCCAGGTTTTCCATTTCAGCAAAATTTTGGCCATCTCTGCAACATGCCTCTAGCTGTGTACAAGGTACTGTCCTACTGCACTCAGGAGAGCTACTCATGTGACTAAAGGCCATGACATCAAGTTATTGCTATACAAGATTCAGAGCTCTTAGTTTTCATGCTCTGGGACTGTTTAGATGCACTAAACTATAGGTCAGTAAAATATCTCTCTCAAATTCCCAAAATGAGAAGCATCTTTTGAAGGAAAACATTATTGTTTAGGCACCAGCTGAAATACAAAAATCGTCACTACTCATTGGCTTCTGTGTAAAAATTCTTTTTCATTCTGGGTACCAAATTCTAAACCACTGTCCTACAGGTTCTGTAGGTGTATTAAAATAACACCTAAAGGGATAGGATAGCTGACAAGAGCACATCTTCATCAAGATTAGAGGAATGAATCTTCAGGAAAATAATATGATTGAACTCTTTGTAAAGGGAGCAATCCAAGCTCATTTTACTAATTTTTAGTGATTTTAGAAGGATATGTAGATGAAGTCAGCTTTTTTAAGTTGAATGCTTAAAGATTTGTACTATTACTTAACAGGTATTCCTCCAACATCTGATGTCTGAATCTTATTTAAACTTCTGAAAAATTCTCTGCAGGCATCCATATTCATTACGTTTAAAAGTCTGGTCCCAGTTCTGCATTTCAAAGATTCAATAGAAAATTAGGATAATTTTTAAAGCCTACCTTTGTGATCTTGAGCCCACTCTGTGAGTAGGTTTCAGATGTACTTCTAAAGGCATTGCTTACACATGTTTTTCTTTCTCAAGTAATCTACTGTATCAGAAGTCTGAGAAAAGCTGTGATAGCAATTTTCCTTAACCACACAATTGCTTTCCCATTTGAAACAATGGGGAGTGAAATGCCACTATTTCAAACTGAAATCTAATTACAAGAGCAGCCATAACTGAAGGTAAATTATAAAAGTCTCCTGACCTCCACCACCAGGGCCATCATCTGTTAATATCAATTTTGTCACCAGCTCTGGATGTAGGTATACCAAATTGCCTGGCCTTCTTTTCCCCTTTCTGTGCCCCTGACCCTCAGCAGATTCCAATACTGTATGGATGTTCTCTTCCCAGCTTGTTGCAGAGAGAGGTACTCTAAAGGAAATTGTGGAGTGATTGGCATTGCTTAAAGTCAGTACTATCCTAAAGATAGCCAGGTGATTTCATGGAGTTTCATAGGCATGCCTCTACCCCTTATGTTTAATTTTGCACTGAGATAATTCAGTGTAAAAGTACTGTTCATTATGATTTCTACATTGATCAAACTTAGCTGTTTCCTGACAAAAAAAACAAAACAAACAACAAAAAAAAAAAATCAATAGAATGATTTTCTAGTAATTTTTGTGATGTAAGACAGAAATTACTTTCTGTAATTTCTATGTCAAGCTACGTTCAGAGTTTCAGTTTTATTTCTGTTTGTGTTGAAGTGTTGAAATCATTAGAACATTACAAAACAGTGAGAAGACACAGAATAAGGTGTTTTCTTTGTGGAGTTTTCTTTGTAGCCTTACTTGGAGATGTGATACCCTTCACTGGATCCTCAGGCAAATAAACTTTAGACACATTGAATTAATTATTTCATTTCAAGGCAAACTAATTTAATATCAATACTGCCGAATATTCCTGCAGTGTTCCAGTTGGTTTAACACATATGGTTATGACATCACTGTCTTTTAAGAGCTGGTTTTAAGAGCTAGTCTAGACTACAAATCCCATGAGACCTTGCAGAAACTCAGGCAAGAGTAAGTTGATGTCAAAAGATAGGCATAAATACCTCATGTTTGACCAACAAACTTGACTGAAACCTCCAAGTTTGCAAATGAACTATTAAAAGTTCATTTAAGGTTCCATAAAAATTTATTCTGTGCAAAATGTTTTTTCAAATCACCAAAACCCAAATAATAAACCTATGTCAATCAGAAAGAAACTTCAATTGCAATCCTTTCTAAATCAGTTACACTTCATCTTCTCAATTTAACAAGAAGATATTCAAACACAGGCTGCATTTTTTAAGAATGTGCCACACTTTACTCATCTCTCACACACTGAACATAATATAGAGAATTTTTCACTTGCTTAGCTCAATTCTCTTGAAACACTTCAACACTGCAAAACTTCTTTTCATCTTCTTACTGCTGTATGAAAGGAAAAAAAAAAAGGTGTTGCAAAGTGTGTCTCCACTATCAGTAAGCACCTCTTTAGTGGTATGACCATATTTTAGAATGACAGGTTCTGTTGTTCCCTCTAACTTAGAAGCATTTTGCTGAAAATCAGTGACTCTTCCTTGTTTGTTAATGCTGCTAATAATTTCTTCTGGTGCACTAAGGCTCATATCTTTCAGATAATTCAAGATACCTTTTGAGTGTGATGAAGAATGTTAGGAATTAGGTATTTTTTATTATCTCATAAATACTTGATTTGCAGATCAGTTATATTACTTCTTGTCTAGTTGTTTTGAAAATTGGTCAGCATTTTCAAAAAAAGAGTGCTTTGTACTCAGGCAGGTAAAATAACTGCTGCCCTTTTTGCAAATATATTATATTTTCTCCATTCTTTGGGAAGTACTATTTGCTAATCAGTAGTTCTTCTTTGCCAGAGACACTGCAACTGTGTTACGAGTTCATGGCAAAGTAGCTTTCTGACACAGGAAACCAATGCAGTGAGAAAATGAAATTCTGCAAATTTTAAAAGTCTGTTTTCATTTTGACAATATCAAAATACACAAATACATGCCTGCTTTATTAAGTGATAGACAGTCAAAGATTTTCACCAGACTCCTAGAAACATCTGTAATTTACAGATAACATCTCCAAAATTGTCTGTGTTTTTATTTCATATATCATTTATTTTCTGTATTGGTTTGAAAACTATAAAGGTTCAGGGAATGAGAGTCCCTAGGGTTGGATTGCACAGAAATAAAAATATAAATCAACTTCTATTTAAAAAAAATGTTTAAAATAAATCTATTCAATTAACCTGTTACTGCATCTTCAAGTCATGTTGTCATATTAAGCATCTAGGCAAAACTTACAACACATTAAGAAAACCACATTTTTGTTCATTTATTTAAAAGATGAATGAATGAGCAGCTTTCTTGTCCACCTTAGGCCCCTTCTAACTTAAATTTTCTCTTCCATTCTATTTAGCTTTAGGTGTGAAAGAGAAAAAGAACTCTTAAAAAGAAAATCAAAGACAGTGTTATATTTTGTGAAAAATTTTATGTCTGAACTTCCACCAAAACCAAAATATGACTATTCCAAAAGTGGGCTGTATCACCTAACAAATGTCAAAAAATTTCAATAAGTGAAAGAGGAAAACAGAGTGTACAGGTCCAATAGCTTCATCTCAAAGCAAAGTGAAACAGAAGAAAACCCATCCCCTCCCACTGCCTCTGGGGTGAATGGCAGATGGGCCTCTATGGTAGAAAGCATATTCCCTGAGAGAAGCCGAGGACTCCGGGCTTGCCTAATGTGGAAAAAAGTAGACTGAGGGATGACCTCATTGCTCTCTGCAGCTTCCTGGAGGTAAGGATGTGGGGAGGGACATGCTGATTTCTTCTCCCTGGGACCTAGTGACAGGGTATATGGGAATAGCTCACAGCTGCACCATGGGAGGAGGTTCAGATTGGGCATCTGGATACCCCAAGTCTCTCTGTGTTTAAGAGGCATTTGCACTGTGTCCTTAACGAAATGTTTGGTCAGCCCCGAAGTTGGGGTTCTTGCCTTTTTCTTATATTTTGTTTTCTTCCTTCTCTTGAGCAGAATAACTCTCTGTGGCCCCCAAGAGTTGTAGGGCAGTGGCAGTGCAGCTGCTGTAGGTGACAGAAGGTTTGGGACAAGGACAGTGCTCGGGGTGAGTCACTGTGTGAGGTGAAAGGCTGAGCAGCAGCAGCAGCACTGGGGGCTGTGTCACACCATGTTGAGCTAACAGGACTGTGGCTCCGGAGCAGCTCTCACCACCCTAGTTGCATCACTGGGACTGCCATGAGGATTGGGCTATTCCCCACTTGTCGTGGCGCCAGTGGTCTGACAAACACTCTGGTCGGAGTAGAGCAGCTCCTCAATAAGCAAGAGTGAAGAGAATTTTCAGATGGGGATTGCTGCACCAATGTCATCACCATCCCCACTGACTCTGGAGTGCAGGAACTTGGGCCCTCTTTGAGAGGCACCTCTTGGGGTAGTTCAGGCTTACCTGTCAGGTTCCTGAGGTCTTGCCTGTTGGGACACACAGAGGGCTTTGGAAGGGACATTGCTGCCTGAAGGAATGCTGGTTCCTGGGAGTTCCCCTAGGGGGATGGTTTTGATGGATGTCATCAACACTACCCTGTCTCTGCTCATGCCAGCAGGGTCCCCAGCACAGAGATGCTGCTGGGACCCTGCTGTCTGACACTCACTGTGTCCAAGAAGCAACAAAAGAGTCTTAGGTCCCCATGGAGAAACATCACCTCAGGCATCCCTGTTGTGGGTGGCAGCAGAGGTGCTGGGGGGGATGTTGCTGGGGTCAGGCATGTGGGCTAGATTAATGTTGTAGATCCTTCCCAACTAGAATATCCTATTCTATTCTACTCTACTCTAAAGTATTCATGACATCATTGTAACTAGCTGTAAAACACCTGAAAATTCACATGGTATTTTGCATTTTCTAGAAAATTTTTGCTAGTTTTTTAAACATTACCTGTAGTGCGACATGTTAGAAGCCAGAAAACATCTTTAAACAGTTAATTTTGAAAGAAAATACTTCAAAGATTGAAAGAAAATGCTTCAAAGCTGTACCAATGTAATAATGTGTGCTATAGAAGTTATGTATTGCTGTAAACTACCATTGACATTCACAGCTTTAGATTTTATAGAAAAAAAGTATTGTTTTATAAGTATCAAAAGCAGTATTTTATTTATTATTTTATTATCATAATATTAAACCAGTCAAATAATAACTTCCTCTTTGAAACATCAGTCCCTTTTCT
>VZTZ01029535.1:284593-294973 GCA_013400955.1 Drymodes brunneopygia | reverse complement strand
TTGTAAAGGTTTTGCTCTGATTCCTGATTTTTATTATTCTCTTTTTAAAGTCTGTTAATAAATTCTCTTTATATTCCTTAAAGTCTGAACTTGCTTTGCCTATTCTAATCCTTATCTCATAAAGAAATTGAATAATTTTTAGTAAGTGTGCTGATGTTTAACCAAAAACCTTGAACTGGCGAACTCAAACCACTACACAAATTGGTGTTTCTGCCCAATTTCCCAAACCTCTAAACCGCAGCAATTTCTTGTGTACAGCTGATACGATAGTAATACATCAAGTATTTCCTGATTTAGTCTGCTTGCTTTAACTCACAGCTCCAAGAAAAAAACTCTTGTGAAGCATTTAAGGCTGAGTACCTTCAATCTACCTGATTTAAGTAGTCTGAATAGATTAATACAGTGTCCCTTCCCTGGATGTGCTCAAAGCCAGGATAGATGGGACTCTGAGCAACACAGTCTGTTGGAAGGTGTCTATGGCAGGGGGTTTGGAACCAGATGATCTTTCAGATCCCTTGCAACTGAGACCATTTTATGATACTGAGGGGAAAAAAGTAAACTAGCAAGTAATCTTTAATCCAGTTCAAAATTGCCTTGCAGATAAAATACATGTTCCATTTCTCTTTTAAACATATTTGTGAATTAACTATTGGCTAGACAACTAGCCTACTATATAAAAGTAGGATATACTGAGACTAATATCAAAGCAATTACTTAAAGTATTTGGCTTAAAGATATTACTGAACTGTCATTCAGTAAGCTTAGACAAAAAGTGATAAACAGACTGCAACATCTCCTAAGTCTCATCACTAATACTGAAGCAAATAACTGAATTTCAATATTAAAGTTTGTCTTGGTTTAAAAGACAGGTGTCTGCTAGGGAAGGCAGGAGCCTTCCTTGGAATGGAAAAAACTGCAACCCCTCTCCCTCTGAATTATTATAAATTTAAAATCAAGAGGCTCTCAGGCAAAGATATGGGAATAGGAATAGCAGTTCTTTACTAATATCTAAAATACAGCTAACAAATAATAACAACTATGGCATTAACCAACAAACAACCAGAAACCCAGTGGCAGCCTGCCTGGCCTCGGGCACCTTTTCCCTTGGTGCAGTTCCAGTCACAGCCTGCAGGGGGCGCTCCGGATGCGATGGTTCCCCCGCGGCTGCAGGGGGCGCTCTGGCGTGAGCCCAGGTAGCACAGGGCAATGGCGGCCGCCGGCGTGGAGAGAGGTGGAGGAGTTTNACAAGATCCAAACTCCGACAAAGTTCTTTACCATAACAGGAAAAAAACCCTTAGTTATTTATTTTACTATGCTACACAATTGATTTAAAAACACAATGCAAATGATACTTTGTCCAGGTTGACTGACTACCTATAGGAAATTATGTGTTGAATGGAAAAAATAATGTAAGTGAAAATTATCTAATAGGTCATAGGTGAAAATCAACAGTAATATGAAATCTAATCAAGAATTGAGAACTGTTCACTAAAGTTTCATATGCTTTTGATTCATATACTTGTTTCATATACTTTTGGTCTAAAAGTCCATACACTGTTGGAAAAAGTACCTGGAACAAAGAGAAGAAACCATGAGTAAAATGACAAATTAATTGGCATAAAAAAGACTAAATTCAGGTGATTATTCAGGTGGTTATGTTGCTCATGAAGAAGGATATAATCTCTCCTAGAAGATTAAAAAAAGTGCAGATCATAACAAAGAAATATAAATCTGCTTCACTATTCGAAGTACTGTTGGTTTCTGAATATTGAAAAGAAGACAACAAAGAAGGTGTTGTTGTGGTAGGGATCTGTTGGAGAAACCCAGATTCAAAAGGATCAGTAGATTAAGGCTTTCTTTGTACAACAAACAATGTTTCAAGGTCATCTAGAATTAGAGCTCACTAACTGCTTCATTAGGAAAGAAATATTGTAGAATACAGGTTGCAAAGTGAAATCTTGGAATGAGTATTCCACTCAAGGCAGAATGTTTTTAAAGACTGTTGTTATAAAGGACTGAAAAGCAATAGTCACTTTAGAACACTGGAGGATAAAATTCTTGATTCCCCCTATCTTCTCATTTAAAGAAAAATAAAGAAATAAAAACACGGAAAAAAACCCCTTTGGGTCTTTTGAAGAAAAGAAAGAAATAGCAGAATTGCAGTTATATATTTTTATTATGCTTAATCACTATAGACAATGTGTCTATTAAAAATCTAATGTGAAAGTGAATTTACCTCACTACAGGCACCGTTAATTGTAGATATATTATTTTCACACCTGACATACTTTGAAATGGAACACACTGTATTTTCATTGTCTAATTGGGAACTGGCTGCATTAAATGCTGTACTTCTAAGAGGAAGACACAGTGTATTCAATGTGCTCAGAAAGAATCTGGAAAAAGCACACCATGCATTACTTACTCCAAGCCATTCACTGAACAGAGACCAGTAATGCACAGAGCAAGAATGCTCTTATAGAAGTTAGAGTTGCCACACTAATTGTTTAGATAAATAACCTGAGTTTTATTTGTTTCATTATTTGTATTCTAAGATAAGAACTACTCATATTTTATCCCTGTACTGGAAGCTGATGTGTCAGGTTCCTATGTGGACGTTGGCTAAGCTCACAAGTGAAAACATGCAAGCATTTTCTGCAAATACAGACACGCAGATCTAACACTGATTTGTAATATTGACACATAATCTCTTCAGTGGATAATTGAATGAAATTTTATTTTTAAGTAATTTAAGCAGAATTGCTCTGACCAGTGGAATCGCTTGAGATTTTTTTCCCTGACAAACCGCATGAATACAGTGGTTGTCTTCACTGTCTTACTTTTGTATGTTATTTACAAACTCTTTTGGATCAGGATGTTTTTCCACTCTTCACACCAAAGAGTCCTTCATTACTGGAGCAAATCCCACACGAAATACACATTGAGACATCTATTCCATGCTTTCATTGTCCTGGTATTGTTGTTCTGCTTTTAGGAGACTACTTGCTGCCAGCCATAGACATGATTAGAGTGGACAGCTGTGGCAAGCATCATTCTATCAGGCTAAACAGGAGGAATATTTAAATCTACCTTAGTGTAGTGAAAAGTGGAGGCTATTGCCATAGGGATGGAGTACCTGGTACAGCTAATGAGTACCTGAGCCGTACAAGGAAAAGTGTTTCCCTGGTAACAGATTCTCAACAACATGGGGCTGCCGAATGCATGTGTTGCAGCTGTGTATGCCTGCAAGTAAGAGTCACAGGAGAATGTCAAACAAGCAGTAGTCCTGGGGTGAAGTCATGGAACAAAGCAACTTTTGAGCAGAGTTCTCACAGGTGAAAAATATTCTGATTTCTAAATAGGAAGCTCTCCTTTATACACGGTTTCTCCTCAATGTAGTGAAACAGGACTTTGTTTAGAGTCTCAGTAATGAACAGGATAGCAACAAACCAGTTCATGTTCACTGTCGGTTCTTCTTCCTAAGAGAAACATATGAGCAAAAAGAAAATAAAACCTGTTACTTATTCAGCTAACTAAAAGCACTTAATATGCAGGAGATGTTACTGAAGATGATATCAAGGGTTTTGCTAGAAGGACATGTAGGTTTTGTAAATGGCAGTTGTTACATAAATAAGTCAAATGAAAAATAGACGGTTATTCTAATTCTTTCCAACGTGTAGTTCTTATTATTAATAAATCATAGAGAATTCATGAAGACACTGTCACAGATGTTAACAGAAACTACTTGAATGGTGGAATGAGGAAAATAGTTAATAAAATTGGCTTATCCAGATAGTTTACTGTGGTAAAGCATGTAGTGACTAAAGGGTTAACAGAAAGAATAATTTATTCATACAATTCATTTAATGTGGCAGTTCAATGAGATTAGCAGTAACAAAAATCATCCTTAGAAACAGCACTTTGGGATTCTTCATAATACAGCTCTGAAACTTGCAAAAAGCGTAAGTTCAAATACTCAGCTTCTCAGGTGTTATTGAAGGTTTTCTGTAATATGCTCAAAGAAAAGTAAAAGAAAGATTTTGCTCAAGGAGCCCTAACTGTGGGAAAGAGACGACACTTCAGAGGCACCATTTAAGAATGCCCAGTAACAGGCTATCTAAAGTATTTCTCCAGCAACCCAGGGCAGTTTGTCACCTGAGCAAAGTTCATCACTGCCACAGTTACAGCAGGAGCACCAGGACAGGAGATTTAGATAAAAGAGTACGGAATAAGGAATCTTAGTACTCCTGGGCTTTTGACCTATGGAATATGTGAAGTCAATAGAATTTTCAAGCAGTCAAGGAGTCCTACAAGCCACTGGACATGAGAACTAAAGAGGTCAAAGACATGTGAGATGATTCAATCTATTTTCCTTGTCCCTTTTTTAAGACAGTACATTGTGTTTTCCAGTCTATACAGGTTTCAACTGATAGAATAACAGGGTTCCTTGTGTGACAGGGTGAAGGAAGATATATGATAAATATAATGACAGCCTATTTTGAATTCTGTTTTCTCTCTTTTTCCTAAAAAGTACTTGGATGTGTGGCTCAAGCATCACCAGACCTAGTATTTTCAGCATGAACCCAACATTTGCATTTTATAAGGAGATCCTTGACTGCATATTACAAACAAAACCAGGACTGCTTGCTCAAAAGCATCCAGAAACGTCTATAAAAGTATAAATGTAAACAAAAATATTACCCAAAAAATGATCTAACAAGACTTTTCTGAAACAATATTCTGGAAGCTTTCAGCTTTTACGTATCCCTCCTGTTCCCAGTGCTTTCTGCCACAAGGCCAACATAAAAAATATACAGTCAGGAGGAAAAATGTAGAGGTCTTGATTTTTTTTAATTATTCAGGAAAACTGTATAGTCATTAATATTAATCAGTTCAGTAGCAGTTGTTTCTATAGGTATGAAACATTTTATTAAGGACTGCTCAAACATGTGGGAAGATATTAATGTCATATCTACAGGGAATTCAGCCCATTATTTTGAGATTATTTGAGTGTTAAAAACAGAGCATTGTAAAGTGGGTACAATGTGCTGCCATCCACCTCTGCCCACATTCATGACTGTGTGAGAGCAAATCTTCCCTTGGGAGGGAGGACTTATAAAAGTCCTGGTAGGCATCCTTAGTGAGAAATAAATATCAGGGAAAGCGTGCACACACACACACACTCAGCATACATGAGATTATTCTTTTTTTTAAATCCAAATAAGAATTGGAATCATTATTTCTGACTAAGAAAATTAAACAGCTGCCAGGTATCAGCGGTTGTCTATGGACCTAGACTCTAATAAAAGCTACATGTGCATACCTGTAACAGAAGTGATCTATAAAAGAACACAACTCAGAATTTAAACCTTTGGGATAGATCTTTCCTTTAGGGCAAAGTATAAACTGTTTGATAAGCAGAGAAAAAAGTCAAGTTGTGTTGAAAATCTTGAAATCAAGTGCCAAATATTATTTAATAAATGTTATCTATTTCTCTTTAAATATATCGCTAGTTTCACCAGATCACATCCTATACCTAGGACCGCCTCCTTATATTGCTTTTATTAAATAACACTGCAGTTAATTATAAAAGGTGTCAGACTATAGCCTTTGAAGATAACTCTTTCTCTATCATAACTCTTAGCTTCTCAATTCACAGGGTTGCTCCCTGCCTATCTCTTAGAATTAGTTAGCATGAAGGCAAATGGCTGTATTCAGGATTAGGCTTTGCCAATTATAGATGAGACAAGCCACTTGAACAATTTTCAGTGGCTTTCATTTGCCATATTGCCTAGTGCCTTACCACCTGTCAGATTACATGCTTTTTTTTTCCTTTTTGATTTCTGTTGCATTATTTTTTGTATTAATTTCTAATATCTGTCATATTGACTGCTGCATTTTGATTTGCCATAAATTTGTCTTTTAAGTCCCACATTTATGCCTGCCTTATTACTTGTGCTAATATTATCTGCAATATTATTTAATGTTGTCTTTCTATAGATTTACTGGTGTTTCTCCTGAGGCAGTTATCTGTCTGTGTCTATAACCTCCCCTTTTTGCCTTTCCACTTATATCCCATCTTTTTTTCTCCTTCATCTTCAGATTCTTCAAGTTTCCTATAGTTTGCAACAATGGATACCGAGCTATTGATTCTTCAAGGTTATAACAAAGGTGTCATAGAATGACACCTAAAAAGTTCCACTGTCCAGCCATGATGTCTCATGTATTTTCTCATTTGTCTTGTACACTCTACATTTCACTCTAACCCCATTTCTCCCAGGGAGGGAGTGACATCTTCCTCATCTTAAATAGCAGTGTGGGGAGAAAGAAAAAAAAAAGAAAAAGCTTTTCAGTATATGTTGTAATCTTGTTTAAAGCATTTTATCCACCTTGTAGAGGACATGAAAAAAATGTTATGTGACTCAGGTATCCATTTATTTATGTATGAATAGCAAAAATCACAAACAGGAAAGAGTTCATACTTCTCATTCACTAAAACATATTTGAACAAGTTGCTCAAACAAGTAGAAATTAAAAATGCATTCTTTCAGAACAACACCCTGGAAAAATTAAAAAACCAAAAAGGAACAGGTTACATTCATTAGATAAAAAACTCAGAGAAAAGCTCTACTAATTACTGTCATTGTCTGTCTCTCATGCTTCACAGCTAACTTCTTGATAGCAGAACATATAAGACCACAGCATCTGATGAGCAGCGATACATCTTGTGTTTTGTTGGTATTTTTCTTTTAACTCTTGGAAAGCACATTTTGGAACTAATCTGATGGCTGTCTTTTGAAAAATGATGTGTTCTTTGGGATTATGAAATGCTCAGTCTCTCTGTCATGACAAAAATTCATAAATTAAACAAATTACCCAGTTTACTTTCAGAGTTCACCTCAGAAGCTTCTAATGTTCGTGAGATCACTTAATGTTTTGTTGTTCTAAAATTTTCACTCCCTTTCTCTTCTTAAATATATTTTTAAACTGTTGGCCTGAAAGTATTTATTTTGATTTCAGTTGAGAAGTTTGAAACTGTTACTTAGAAGCCTGAACAGTTTGGGGTCACCTCATGCACAATGTAAAAGGGAGTAGGAAAAAAACTCTAGCTTGATGCACATGGCTTTCAGCCATTGTTTTTCATCCTTTTGGATGCTGTCTCACAAGCTTGACAAATAATTGGTTGTATAGTGAGACTTTACCGCTGCACTTTTGTATTCTAATAACAGTTCTGGAAACCCTGGCAGTACTTACATCATATGTTCTGATTCTGCACACAAAGACAGAAAGTGGATATTAAATTAAATATTTAATTTAAAATGTATTTGAATTTGTCTTTCTTCTTTCATAACTTATGCCCTCAAACTAGAAAAAAAATTATTTTAAGGTTGTTTCTTCTTTTTGGATATGTGAGAAGTTTTCATGTGTCTCTGAATGCCCCCATTCATTTTTTTCATTTCATTATTTCATATTCCCTATCAAGTTCAAAGACCTATTCTTGCTATTGAATGTACCACTCACTTTCCTTTCTTCTTAAAATAGTCTCTGCCTTTCATTCTTCTAAGCTATCTTTAAATACTGTTAAAGATGTAATAATGTTGCTGCATTCTCCTGTTCTAATAATTTTCATTGTGTGTGGGGTTTTTTGTGTGTGTGCCAAATGTTCTTTATCTGAGTTTATCTTTTTATCAACAGTAATCAGATATACTTGTTCTGTTTTCAGTACATGTAATATATTGCTTTTGATACCATAAGGAAGATGTGTAAAACACACAAATACTAAACTGGAATGATAATATTGGAAACTGAGTTTATAATTATATATCTGTATCTTCTTTGTATGTGACTGAGTATCCTCCTTCAGTAGGAACATAAGTTTTCAGTAATTTTATGGAAGACCAACTCTGTTTGACGCTTCATAACTGCTTGCTATGTATGCAGACTGTTAAAATTTACTCTAAAGAAATAGGTATGTCATTCCCAAGGTAATGAAAAATACAGGATGCATGTTGGGAGACAAATTACTCCATTCACATATGAAGATGCCCTGAGCATAAAATTACTTCTTTGGTTTTTTAAGCTTTATATCTTCTATAATAAATGTGGTTTCCTCTCTATGTTAATCTGGGCCCTAAGCTCGCACACATTGATGAATTTTATTTCAGTCACAAAAATATACATCAAATATCAAGTGATTTGGAATGATGCTGTTTGCAAAATTTAAAACAGCTTTATGACTTCAAAGCAATTTTTATTGAAAATTTTAACAAGTTTTTAATCTCAAACAGTATGATTACACACATTTTTTAACAGAATTCTTAAACAGTGTCACACCTCTAGTGTACTTAACCTTAGGTAATTTTCCTGTTCCAGTACTCCCCACTATATATGTTATCCTTGCTTTCTGGAAACAAATCCTTTCCTTTGCTGTAATTTTAGAATTTTTAGGCATTTTAATCTAGTAGAAACAAATACAACCTCTGCAACTTATACCATAGCTCAATAGGCTGGTAGACGAAATTTATGTCAAAGATGAGGAACTCTGGTTCAGAGCAAGTTTGCCGTTCTTTTACTGACTTATTACACAAGGTGTTGGACCCCTGTTTCACTACTAAAAATATAAAATTCTTCACACTCACTTTTCATAGCTAGTTGAAATAACTCATTGTAAAACGTGAATGTTGCAAAGATTAATTTCTTAAGTGGTCCTGAACATGAAACTCCTTATTATGATGATGTAGCTCTAAAATTGTAATGGGCATAAGAAATGCACATCCCATTTTTAGATCTTTGTTGCTTTGACAATGATTTTGCAATCTGCTGCCTTATGCTGTGATAACTTTATTTTTCTGCCTTATGGTTTTATGTTTCACCTAAAGTCTCACAGGAAAGGATTATCAGCGTATGTTGCAGTTAAGTTATTACATCCAATTAGTCATTTGTGCTGTCTCAGTCAGAGTAAAACTTGTTTAGTAGCAAACAAAAATTAGAAAACTGACAGCTCTTCTGCCCTTAAAGAAGTAATATAGTAAAGCCACAGTAGTGAAACTGCATACAATAAAACAAATTATTTTCATGAAAGGATACAAAAGGTTTTTTAGCATTTTCACCCAAGGTACTGACGAACAAACCATGACAGGATAATTGGCATTGTGAGCTGACAAGTTCAATGATACACTTTTATTATGGCAAGTAAACAGCCAGACTCTTGCCTTCAGAGATGCTACCACACAAACATTCTATGGGTCAAACAATTTTCACAAAAAATGTCACTGAAGACTTGTAGTCATCAAAATAATTTTTCTTTGGAAAAAAATAATATGTAAATTTACACAAAGGAAGTACATTTCCTTAGTTTATTCTCAGGCTGGCAGTCAGAGGCTTAACTTGAGCCCTAATCCCTTTTAGCTGAAAGCTCCTTTAGCTGGAAGTTCATCTGCCAGCACTCTGTCAGTTGAGCTATTTCTCATGTCAGCTGGTGATGAACAATTACTGACAGATTAATCCTGTATCACTTCCTCACAGACCTGCTTTGTCTGAGTTTGAACAGAATGAGATGAGATACAGTAACTATTTTGAACTACCTAGGAGCAGTGGGAAGGAAAGGAAAAATAAAGAACCATAAATCATCAGAAAGGACTCCGACTTTTTTGAGCATGAATTATCAAGATCATAAGAAACAATCATCAAAACACTTTCAAGTGTATAGTGAAAGTATGGGAATGAGTTCTGAAAAATTAAAAACGTCTAATTTTTAAACAGGCTGCTGTAACTAATTAAGAAGAGTCATTCACAGAGGCAATAATTTCAGAATTTCTTTCTATAATATTACTGTCATTCAGTTCCCATTTTGCCATAGGGTTTTGTTTGTTTTTAACTATATGAATATATTGCAAAGTAAAAAGCATTTGTGAACTTCAGATAACAATCACAGCTCTACACATGGGAAACTAGATCTTCCACTGAATTTTCCCTCAGTCCAGATCTTAGTTTTTCAGAAGGGATTAATTTAAGGTGTAGGTAATGCACCTATCATTTAAAATTGTTATGAGTGCATCAATTTTATTTTTATTTTGATTTAAGCAATCAGCTAAATAGACTAATGTTTTGCTGGTTATTAAAATAAAATATAAAAAGCTATAGTGCACATGTGTTTTATAAAGTAAAAATGCAATATACCACTCTAACCTTTCTAAAATTCTGAGTTATGATTGCTGCTCTATTTCTGTTCTTCTATTGCTGAACTTTAAACATACAAAAACTGAGTATAAGAGCAGTCAACAGAATTAATAGCTCTAGTAAAACAATCCTAAGCTTCCAAGTCTGACCTAAAGATAAATACAAAGGTGGGGGGGGGGGGGGGAAAAAATCTTTTTTTGA
>VZTZ01029535.1:246731-284583 GCA_013400955.1 Drymodes brunneopygia | reverse complement strand
GGGGGGGAGTAAACTCATCTTTTGCAGAGGAAAAAGCTTGTAACAACAGATTTCAGAGTATTTTGACCTTTGTGTAAAAATCAGATATTTAACAGTCTTTCTTTCACACTCCATTGTTATCACTCAGTTCCAGCCACAATGGACTTGTAGTTGGCTTGAATTTTAGCATTGCATGATCTTCAGAACTGATTGTTTATTCTGAAAAGCCAAGTTATAAGTTTATAACTTTTAAGTTTAAAAGTTTAAGATTTTCGTTTTGGTAGCTGTAGGCCCAAAGGTATCAAAACAGCCACTTATACTGTCACATCTGACCCAGACAATGTTTCAACTACAAATGCCCATGGAGAGGTCTGTCTTTTTATAGATTTTGATGCCCTATGAGTTTTTGTTATGTTTACAGATGCTTCCTTTTCAGCTGAGTATTTTGTTGTACCATTAAGAACTTTTTAATACCTAAGGGAAATACCACACAAAAAATATTTAGCTAACTATTACAAACGCAAGATTAATAAATGGCACAGTGATAGGATCTCTTTTTGCAAGGCAAAGAAAAAATCAGGTCTTTGGCTTTAAAAAAGCCCATATTTCTGTTTTTCTTGGGAAGACATGCCTGCATGTGGTTTACAATACAGAACAGATTATAAGATTATAAGAATCATACAGAATTATAATAATGTTATAGAGTTATAATATTCCAAACATTTTACTTTAAATAATTGCCAACAAGTTGGAAGAGTTTTCAAGACTTTAACTTCAATTGTTTTCAAACATAAAGTGCTTTCCATTATTTTGTGATACTTTCACACACACCTTGTGTAAATGGATTAGAGTGGGTGACTGGTTTCTTGATCATTCCTCTTGCTCCCACTCCACCATAACCTGTAGCTATAGATTTAACCTTAGTCAAACAGGGAGAGAATTGAGTGGTAAGTCTTAACAAAGCCATAGAAGATTAAATTTAGAACTTAGAGAAATAAACAGTCAATTACACACATAAATATAAGAGTCAAATATAACTTTTTTTGTGGCATCATAAAAATCTTCATGACCGCTGAGTATGAAAGCCTTAGGAATGTGTTGTGCATTAGATCAGGTACAAAGAGGGATAATGTGAGCAGAGAAAATGATTGGTGATCTACATCTCAAAGAAGATGATTTATTCCTCTTGGAATAAATTATTCTCTATACAGCCTCCACGAGGAGGATGCAATTGTATATAGCCTGTAACTT
Source organism: Drymodes brunneopygia (assembly GCA_013400955.1). Taxonomy (NCBI): domain Eukaryota; kingdom Metazoa; phylum Chordata; class Aves; order Passeriformes; family Petroicidae; genus Drymodes; species Drymodes brunneopygia. The sequence goes on along the minus strand of VZTZ01029535.1, from coordinate 283,353 downwards.
TTTACTTTTCTGGAAATACACAGGCTTTTAATTTGTCAATTGGGACTTCTAGAATCAACAATGAAACTACTTTGCTAAAATATCCCTTGAATTTAGTCCATTCAGTTCATTATTTTTAATTTAAATAAATTATTAATTTCTGCAAAATGAGGAAAATTATAAGCACCAGTTGCTTTTCTGTTCTATCTCAAAGTTGTATCTTTTTAATATAAAAGAACATGCAGGTTGAAACACTCTAGCATACTTCTTTTAAAACATATTATGGAGCAGTTAATCATATGGACTACTTACTGTAATAGTTTAATGATGAAAAACCTGCAAGCTGTGAAATTGTAAAATAATCAGTATAACTGAATATGTGTAAATGCAGAAAGTATATATTTTTTTCTCACATATGATTAAGCACAACTATCTAACCAGGCTGTATTTTCAATTTCACATTATTTATCAGGTCAGGAATTTACCAATCATAAACATCTCAAAAGCATTCAGATCCCTGTATGTGAACCACTGTCTGTTTCCTTACATGAAAATGACATGACACAGTGCCATAAGAGCCCGTGACCAGAATCTGAACCCATCCTATGCATACCCAAGTATGCATAAGATATTCACCCTATTAGTGACTTTGCCTTTAAGAGGATCTATCTGATAAGTAGCTGACAAAGGTCATTATTTCATCTTTAATCAAATTTACCTTTCCATTTCTGTGGATAATTTAGTGCAGAATAATGCAGGTGTTTGAAAAAAAAAAAGATATACAGAAGATACTCAGAGGGAGGACTTCTACCCACAGTGAAAACTCCATCATTTTTTGGCAGTCATCTTTAAACAGGCTTAGACATAACATGGTGGCTATGAGAAGTATTACACTGGCTGAAATATTTCTGTGACAGTTATGCTGTCTTTGGCACAAAATGAAATGTGCAGTTTGAAGACTTTATTCTGCATAATCCAATTCCCTGTAAGTAGAGCCCTCAATTCTTAACCTGGGTGTACAACTTTCTGTATGACTCTCAGAACACAACAACATTTTAGCCTAAACTAAGTAACAACCAGTATCCCACAGTTTGATGACAAACTTTTAATTTGTTATGTAATTTAATGTCAATGAAACACCAGTAAATTTTCACATATCTATAAATAGAGTTCTCAGGGAAATGGGAACCCTGTGAAAAGATATTGCTGTATCTTGAGAAGCAGCACAGACAGTGAAAAGTGAACCAACCTTATTAAATATGCCTTTGACATGTATAAGAATCTCTTATAGAAGGATAGGTTCTTTTGAAAGCTCACAGGGTGCTCATAACAGAGCTCATGAATTGCGAGTCTCTAGCTCTGCTCAGACTTCCATACTATGCAAGCACTGCTCAGCAACATCGAAAAGGGGTGATGCCGTTATCAGGAGTGTTTTGGTCACAAATCTGAAGCACAGTGCTGTAGAGAATGCTATGAAGAAAGCCCACTCCATCCCATTCAGACCCAGAACTGCTGGAAGCGTTGCTCATACTAAAGCCAGACACACGGCTTTGACAGATGTAGCACTCAGTGGATGAGGAATTGGATAGATGGTTGCACTCAGAAAGCTGCAGTCAAGGGCTCCAAGTCTAAGTGGAGGTTATTGATGAGTGACATTCCTCAGGGGCTGGTGGCTGGTGTTGGGTCCAACACGTTGGTCAGCATCAGGGATGGTGGGATCAGAGCACCCTCAGCAACTTCGCCAGCAATGCCAAGTTGTGGGGTGCAGCCAACATGCTGGAGGGAAGAAATGTCATCCAGAGAGACCTTGATAAGCTTGAGTAGGTTCATGGGAATCTTGTGAATTTCAGAAGACCATTTGTAAGATCCTGCAGCTGTGTTGGAGCCATCCCAAACGAAAGTACAGTCTGAGTGTAGAATTGATAGAGCAGCTCTAGGGAGAATAACTTGTGGGTGCTGGTGAATGAAAAGTTTGACATGACCTGGCGATGTGAACTGGCAGCCCATAAAGCCAACCACATCCTGGGCTGTATCCAAAGCAATGTGTCCAGCTGGGCAAGGGAGGGGATTCTGCCCCTCTGCCCTGCTCTGGACCCCACCATCCAGCTCTGGGACCCCCAACACAGTAGGGACATGAATCTGCTATAGCAAGTCCAGAGGGGGGACAGGAGAGTCATATGAGGGCTAGAGCACTTCTGTGAAGACAGACAGAGAATTCAGCCTGGAGAAGGCTCTGTGGAAGTCTTGTAACACTTTCCAGTACCTGAAATGGATAGCTGGAGAGGGACTTTTACAAGGGCATGTAGTAATAGGGCAATGGGAAATGGGATTAAATGGAAAAAGGCTGGGTTGAGATTAGTTTTTTGGAAGAAATTCCTTACTGTGAGGGTTGTGGGGCACTAGGAAAAGTTGTCCAGAGAACTTTGTGGATGCTTTATCCCTGGACGTGTTCAAGACCAGGTTGAATAAGGCTTTGACCAACCCTATCTAGTGGGAGAAGTCCCTATTTATGAGGCTGAGGACTAGAACTAGATGATCTTTAGGGTCCCTTCCAACCCAAATTATTCTGTGATTCTATGATAATAATTAACAAAACAAGAATTGCTTGCTTTCCCACACCACATTTATCAACTGTATTCAAGGTGCATACTTAAGTCTGACTGAATATAGTGTCCTACTTTCCACACTGAGTTTGTCTCAGAAAATAGTCTCTGTGAGTGATCAAACAACTGGAGAAAAACAAAAAATTAGAAATTGGGAGCCAGGAAGTAAAAACAAATGCTTTTGAACTGCTAAAAGATGGGTGGTTTTCAATTTTCCAGACTATGTTGAGAACAATGGCTGCAGACACAAAATCCATGATCAGTCTGGAAAGTGCAAAGACAATACAGCTATGAGCGTACAGATGACAACAGAAGTAAATGGGTTAAGGCCTGCAAGCATTTTATTCCTCTCTCTACCTTTTTTTTTCTTTAAAGTTAGCTCTCTATATGAACTGTGACTGCTGCACTACAGGGATATCCTGTTACGTCTGACCCCATTTCAAGGACTATAATTATTTAATAACATCACAGATAACATAATTAGCTCCTCAAAACTGGGTTACTTGCATGACATATTTAACAGACAGACCCAGAATAACTCCCCTGTGAGATACTGTGCGTTAACAAAAGGAGAAATTAAAATCAGAATAACTGCATGAATAACATGCTGCAGTATTAACACATCTGTTTCACTGCAAGCAAGTAACATGTTCTGGAATTATCAAGTGTTTATGCATTGGTTTTTTTTGTTGAATAAAGATAATTCATTAGACCAGAAATATCTATCTGGTCCAATTAATTAATTGTATAGTTAATGCCCTTATTAGATTCATTACACATTAATTTCCCTCTGCCTTTTTTCCATGATTTTTTATTATTGGGTTTATTAATGTTTACCAAGTCCTTTACATTACTGACTTTTTCTTCCCTCATTAATAAAGATGTAGGGCAAAATTTGGCTGACAGATGTCCATCATTGGTGCAACAATGCTACAGAGGCATTACCACAGGCAGATCTGTCACTGCTGAGGTCCTGCAAGGGCTGTGGATGCTCCTCAACACATCAGGCAGGAGCAGGAGAGGCAACAGAACAGTCAGGAGATACAAGGCTTCATGTCTGTACATTTGCTGTTGCAAAGTTAGGAAACATGCCATAAAGAGATAGAGGATCAAGAGCATGTGTTTTTGTATTTGCAGTGCAATGCACTTTTTATGGAGGAAGAAAACGCCTCAGCACGGCTCTCTGCAGCACCCGATTCATAAGGTGCAAGACAACTGCAAAGAAGGGACATCATCAATGCAAATGCTACACAGAAGATGAACAAAACTGCAACACACCCATATTGACATCTGAGCAAAAATTGCTTCACCCAATTTTAATAGGCCACAGTGAGCCGATGCAGCAAATTAAAGCAGTCGCATTTCCCATAAACCACCTTTGACAAAGTTATATTTCCTCAGGAGAATACGTAAATGAGTTCAAAAAAAGCTTTTGCTTGAATGTGTTATAGAAAGAAATAAACCTAAATGTACCAAACAAAATGCAAAGATGTTTGATCTCCATTATCTGTATGAAAACACAAAGTGCTCTCTGGTGGGTGTTCAAAAAACAAAGCAATCCAAGAAAGGAAAGAGGTAAAGAGAGCAATTTGGAAGTTACCCTGTTATTTGAATTTACTTTGATTAAAAAGTTCAGCTTATTTTTGCAGGGATAAATACTGCTCGTGGTTACAAGGAAGCAACTGCACAGTGTATAATATTCATCCAGAGCAGTTAACCAAAGCCAAAAATCTCTTTGGACTGCTCACATTTGAGTCTGACTGGCAGCAAAAGTATTATTTCATTCCTGGTCCCTTTCCATACATATACATGTATACACTAAATACTTTCAGAGAGGGTATTAACTACACATTCTGAATAAATGAAAATATATTAAGCCAGACTATTTTCACCTCCACCAAACTTATCAATTTAAAAAAGAAATCTAAATGAATCATTATATCATAACAAAAACACTCATATTGATTTCTACTACCCAGGTGACTATTCTGAACATGGAGAGAAAATAAGCCAAGTTGTAGAAATGTGTAACAGAAATATATGATAAGATAAAAATCATAACTGTTTGTTCTGGTCAATTTTTTATTTTAAGAAAAAAGTGTCAAATCCCAAAACTCTCTTTAGAGACTAGTTATTACTATTGATTTTACCCAGAAAGAATTCCGATATTGTAGCAATAACTCAAATTTTAAAAAGCCCTTAGATATAAAATTTCTTCGTGGCTAATCACTCAAATATTTAACCACCTAGAGAGCATAAAACCTCAAAACCCTAAACACAAGTGAAAGCATGGTTCTTCTGTTGTTAAAACTACCTGAGTGATGAAGTGCTTGTGTGTCCAGAGGCATCCTGTTACTGTGACATCTTTTATTGCTGAAAGGGTGACATCTTCTACTAAAATTTAAGAAAAATTCAAATTTTTCACAAACCAAACCAAACTTACAGGACTTAGACAGTATAGGGTTCTCTCTTCCACACGTGCATGCAAAGGCCAGGCAAAGGACAATTGCAAAACATAATTTCAACAGTTTCATTATGTTTGTAAACATATAACATCTGATTCGTACTTATCTATAGTATCCATATTGCTCAGTTTTAGGTAAAGACAAAATAATAAACAACAGTGACATTTTCTTTACAAAAACTGTAATGGAGTTGTTATGGAGCACAGTTTTTGAAGGAAGTGACAGCTGGTTTCTAACAGAAAAGATTTTATTCTTGGATGCCTTTTCTCCCAGAGAAGCTTATAGGTAAAAAGATAATTCAGTATCTTTTTCTAACATACTGCACTCCTCCTAAACTAACATGATTTAAAATTACAATTAGTCTGAGAAACTGGTAACAAACTAGACAGTATGTGAGACATTTTAGAAAATTAGACTTTTTTTAGTGTTCCACTCATTTTAGAGAAGCATTGCCCTCCAGGCACAATCATAACTAGCTCAGCATATTTATTTTGAATCTCATATGTTTTTCAAATCATATCTGAAACTAGGATTTGAACAGGACCTACATCTGTAGATGGGTAGAAAATGCCACAATTTGTTATACTTCCTGACAGAAACAGAAATTTTAAAATAATACATAAGTGATGATTGCAGATTCAGTCTGAGGTGGCATCCATGAGCAAAGTTATGAATCCTGAAGAAAAGACCATGTGCAGATTTCAGGTTTTTCAGGGTTTCAGAAAACAAAAGGTAGGTACCTTCCTGAAGGACAGGATTACGAACAAGACAGATGCTTCAGAGCTAGAACTAAAACTGGAACTTTTTCCCTTAAACGTTTTTAGAGCATATGAGTACAAATAATTTAGTAAATCTTTAATTTTCCTCTGCACCCAACTGGCTAAAGAGAGCCTTGTCACTTCAGACCAATTGTCCTTTTAATGCATTTGCAATAGTTCATTTTGTCCTTGAAGCTGGCTTTAGGCATCAAAAGGTGTAGACAAGCATAAGTGAGAATAAGGACTGGATGCAGAAGTTGACATTTTGAAAAATATAACAAAAGAGTGAAGGAGGGTTAACTTTACTCATTCCTTTTCCCCGTTGTGCCAATGGCTGATGATTAAGTCACTCTTAATGCTGTACATTTAACTGTTGATGCCAAGTAGACACTACAATAAGAAAAACCCACTGGGACATTCCTGTTCATGGTACCCTATATTTTTGTGCAGTTTTCCTTTTCTTTTTTTTCAGGTTCATGACTTAATTTAGGTCATACCATGCTATGCCACCATTAGTTGAAAACTTACCTTCAACTGCATGCACAGGAAGGCATAAGGTGTAGGGTTACACTATGAGTGTTATAGAAAAGCAGGCCTGGAAGGCCCAGAGCAAACCTCTTCCCTAGACCTGGAGGTGACCCTGAAAGCACATCAAGATCACCAGGGATGGGCTGAGAGAGAGAATTACGGGTTTGTGGCCTTCTGGACCTATGGTGAGTGAGTATTGTACTTTGTGACCTTATAGGGTATTGTTTACCTTTTACCATAATAGGTAAAAGCTATGAAATGACCCAGGTGAGACACTGTGGTGAACATCTTTCCTGTGTATGTGATGACACATCCTGTCTGTGGGATGGTATTAAAGGATTTTTCACTGTGTCATGACTGGTAGTTCTAGAGTAGTCTTAGAGTAGTTATGGAGTAGTCTGTAGAATAAAGAACTTTGCACTTCTCCATCTTGTCTGGGAAGTTCTTGCCCCTGCATCGATTACTACTTACATAAGATCTTCCTTAACATGAGATCTTTTGAGCTAATGAGGCCTGGCACCTCACAGCTTTTTCTCATGGTTAAACATCCAGATGACTAAGGAGGTCTTTCTATAACTGCTTCCTATCTGAAAGACAACTGGGTAATCTCTAATGTTTTGGAGTTTCTTTATATTAAAGCTGCTTAAATGAAATTTCATTATATTTGTTGTATAATTAATTAAGTTATCTGGAGCTCTGGTTAAGATCCTCTGTTATTTGAAAGCTTAATGGATAACCGAGTTGTGCATTTTCTTTCACTGTAAGACTTCAGCTTGTATAGTTTATTTTAAATTCTCTCAACATCATAATAAGAAAACACCACACTCTGGTAAAAAGTCTGTGGAAACTAGAAAAATATTTGGATATTATATGCCTATTTGTATAGCAGCCTCCCATGGCTATTTTTACTCTATGGCACCACTGGGCTAACTATATTTTTACTAAAAATGCATGCTATTAGATATTGCACATATCCACACAGATAATTTCTTTGTAAAAACTTATATTTCATGTGAAATATAAAACTCTATTCTTCCAGTTTTTAGATCATAGGTTGGGAAGTACTATTTCTTATATACTGCATTGTCTGTTGCAGCCCAGCAGATGTAACACACCATGTTTTATGATTGTTCACTCTTGGAAAACTACATTTCCTCCCTTTGGTTCTAGTAGAGATTGCTGCACAAGAGAAAGTTAATGAATCTCCAGAAATTATTTAGAACAGTCAAAATAATCAGATCAACTTTAGAAAAATCAAAACAACTTCTTGGAAAAATTAATTTGATTAATCTTTACAAGAGACTTTCAAAATTCCATCTTAGAAATTATTCTAAGAAACATTATAATTATAGTTCGCCATTAGCAGTAATAATTATATACACTAAATAACAGAATATTATTATAATCAGATATTATAAACCACACTCACTCTATTTAAATCTAATTATATAATAATTATAGAGCAATGTAATACATGAAAATTACATTATATAATGCCCCTAGCATTTAAGTATTTAGAGGTTCTTTCAAATAATCAGAAAGAGATGTGTACTGATATTGACTTCCAGTAACTTCTGGTGTGCACATCTGTGAAGATTTAAAGGCTTTCAGGATGGGCTGAGGGAAACCACTGATTTGTGGCATTTGTGGAGTGCTCCACAGGCAATCATACATGAGGCTAAATTTCTAACAGTACTTGCTTCACACTTACTTTACTGAGTAAAACATCAACCTCATCAAAATGGCTGGGGTGGGATTTTATGCTATTTTCTTATTTAGAAATGACTGTCTATTTGAACACTTTAATTGCAGTTTTCTCTCGATTCAGACCTTATAGTTGTAGAATTGGCTATGCTAGAACCTGTCTACTAATCTTGTAGCTGCTTTTGTCTTCCCTTCACAGAAGGGTGAGCACATGGTGCAACTATCTTGGATCAGTCAGATGAACCAAGTGTTGCAGAGGAGCATTAACACCTGTAGCGTTACTTGTAGCCTACAGAGATGTACAACATTTATGGAACACAGAGCAAGCTATTACTTTTTCAAATAACAGATAAAATAATTGATTTTTTTTATTTGTAAAGGCAAAATTACTGGTCTTAATTTCTCAGTTAATGTCAATCATATGAATAACATCAGGTCAAAAATATAAATATTCATATATAGCACAATCTATTTAGCAATCTTCGCCTCAACAGATGCAGTCAAGACAATTGTAGTTTCTAGACTTTCTGGTTTCAAAAAGCATAGCATGGTTTGCTTTTTAAACTTTCAATGGGCAGAATCGTAAAAGACATTTAAGCATGGACTTGCCTTAGAAATATAAAAACCTTAAAAATTCATAAACCAGAGAGAATAAAAAATGGGTCAGTGTCAGTGATAGATTAATTTTTCAACACAAGAATTCAATTCTCCAGCACACTCTTTTCAGGACCCTTTGAAGTAAACGACAGTAAAATTGGAACATGTTCAAATTCAGAATTTGCGTATTACATTTTTTAATAGAGCTGCTTTTGAGTACAAAGAAAATTAATGCACCCTTTAAAACTGCATAATTTTATGTTTTGCTTTGAACATACGGTTACACTGAGTGGCAAGGTTTGTGGAAACTGGAATAAACAAGAAAGAGTAAGTGTCTACGTCTCAGCAGTTCAAAGGAATACCATGGGGAGCCTGCATCAAACCGCAAAGTCCCTATCCTTCATTACCATCATCTTCAAGCAGATATTTGGGATGTGTAATTGTAAAGGGGGTGGGGGGGATTAGCTTTTATTTGTTTTTTAATTATTTTGCTCTTTTTGAAACCCTAACTGCATGAAGATTATGCAAATGTATAAAACCATATTTAACATTAACTATGAATCAATTATAGGAAATCTGTCCTTCAAAAAGTCATGCAAACTTCAACAACTCAAACTATATGGAGATTCAGGAACTAAAGATTACTATATTTAGCACTGTCATTCTTCTAAATAAATTTTGGAAGAAGGTTACTTGTACCAAATTTTTTTTAACTGTACAAATCACAGTCGTTTTCAAAACCAATTTTAATAATATTGTAGTAATTGTGTACTCAAGTTGCTTCTACAGTGCATACCACAAAATAACCATTTTACCCCATGCAGAGTTAGATAAGCCTACTTACAATTTGTTGCACTGCTTTTGTGACCTGTGTTCAGAATATTTGTTATAAAATCAATTCAATATCCCTAATTTATTGGAATTTGACCCATTAAAAAAGCAAAGCAAAAATAAATGCTAAAATAAGATGTTTCAGGAAAACTTGTTTTACCTGTTCATCAAGGACAAAATAATTATGGACAGTAACACATTTGAAACTAAATAAAAATACCTTACCTCAAGCGTCATAACTCTAATTAAAAAAGGTTTAATAAAGTATCCTATTCTTAAGGTCATACATGAGTAGATTAACATCTAGACCTATTTTTATAATTATTTATTGACAATATTTACATACTGTTTACAGTAAATTATGGTGAGGTAAATTTATTTTACATATAAATTTGTTTTCTAACAAGTGAAAAACATAGCTTCGTTATATTCTGGATTTCTCTTGTCTCAAGAAGACTTGATTTCTCTTTTATGTGAGTACTTTTTCAGAAATAACTACCCTAAAATCCATGTTGGTGTACTCAAAAGTGGTATGAGATCAAAACAGGACTAATAGTTTTTCCTCTTTTTTTTTTTACTTCTGTTTGAATATGCACATAGAGTAGACAAAGCTTAGGAACGGGCACATGGCAATGATCTGCTTTCTCATTGTCACAGTGGGTAAAAGGATTATGGGTAGATTTTACATCTCAGCTGGAGTACTGTCAAGACAATTTTCCATCCATACATACAAACATACAAAGCAGAAATACGCCTTTGCTTCACTAAAGAGCATGCTAAAAGCAACTAATCTCTCCTACACACCTGGTTGGAATAGCTTAAAGATTACTTATTGTTATTTTTCATCTTCCAACACTTGCCTCTAAAAAAAGGAAGAAATTATTTCATCATATTTTTGTATGTAAGTCTTTGAGTATAATTGAATCACAAAAGTAAATCTCGTGGGTTTTTTCCCACCTGAGGCAGCTAGTCCTGAGGTAATTTAGCACTAGGTTTTGCTCTGTCCGTGATTTTGATGAAAAGATTGCCAGCATGTAACTAAAGAGATTTCATACTCATCAGCCATCACTTCTATTGATTTGAGTTCACTGTGAACATAGATCTGACTCAAAAGTTCATCTACGGATGATGTACACCATATACCAGTGCCAATCTCCTAACTTTTCTCTTCTTGCCACTGAAGTAATTTCTCAGGGCATATCTCTTTAGACCAAAGCTTGGAATGAACCTTTATTATTTACAACTACACTTCTTCATGGTCTAATAGTAGTTACATAATTTAGTTGTATTTATCAGCAAATTAATTACATAATACTGAAACATTTTTGCACTGTGTTGCAAATCTTCCTATAGAAGAAATCTTGAGTCACGTTATTTGTTTAATTGTATCGTTAATAACTTCACTGAAATCAATGAAATATCTTACTTTTAGTAATGTTGTAAATTATTTTTTCATGCTGAAACATGGAATATATCATAATATATGAATAATATATTACTCGTAAATAATACATCTAGCACGCAAAGATAGTGTATAAATAAAAATATATAAAACTACAGTGAATCCAGCAGAAGAAAACAAAACAGTATCAATTTTTGCTTTCTTTTTCTCTCTTCCCTGTCTACAAAGAAAAACTTCTTGCCCTTAGTTTTAAATACCTTTGAAGCTTGCTTATCCATTGTAATGTCCCTGTGGGCTGTACATATTCTGTTTTATAAAATAATTAAATATATGTTGATCCATATGATGCTAATGAAACTGGAAGTAAATGGCTTTGTACAGAAAAAGGAAACATAATTCATTCATAAAGCACACCTACTTTCAGCAAGGGCCAAGTAGCTCTCTGCCTCCTGAATGTAGATGTGCAACATACTCAGAGCTGAAGTGCAGCTCTGCATCACCAGGCAGGGAGAGCCAGAGCCTGTGTGGCAGCTCTTTAAGTCTCTTTCACTGTCCAAGTTGATGCTGAGCCTCACGTAGCAAACCTTGCTTGAGCTGGAGGATGAGTTCCCCCACAACATTGCTGGCCTTTGGATGAAGCTTTGTCAGACTGCTACTCTAATAAGTGGCAAAAGAAACAAAATTCTTATGACCTGATTACATTTCATAGGCATGTTATGCTTAGACAACAATATATAAATCAGTATTAAATCTGGTCTGGTTGTTATTTACATTTATTACACCTTTACCATGCCTCTATTAGTCTTTTCCTTGTGAATAAATCATCTTTTCTTTAACTCTGTTCAAAGTCCTTCATGCCCAAAGCTATTTAGAGGTTTAAGGTCACAAATTTATCACATTATACATATATTTATATATGTCTGTGATATAAACTACTATATTGTTTGTCAGATTTATCCTCTCTCTTATCTTTCACAAGAGCTAAGGATCTGACAGGTACTTGTAGTTGCCTTAAGTTTGTCTTTTCCTTACATCAAGAGGTAAATATCTAGTTACCCACAGATCCTCAGTTTCAGCAATAGTGAGTGGCAGCTCAGGGAGTCAGCTTCAGATATTGTAGTATTTTACAGCACAGGGACCTCTTCTTAGTATAAATGAGGTATCTTTTAAAAAATCCCTCTTATTCTCTCAATATTTAAAATCCATGTCAGCTCAGCATCAGAAAGATATGGACCTGTTAAAGATGGTCCAGGGGAAGGACAGGAAGGTGATCTGAGGCATGGAACATCTCTTCAGTGAAAACAGGCTGAGACACCTGGAGCTATTGAGCCTGGAGAAAAGAAGGCTCCTGGGAGACTTCACTGAATCTTTCCAGTGCCTAAAGGGGGCTTAAAAAAGGGAAGGAGGTGGACTTTTTAAACAGGCAGATAGTGACAGGACCAGAGGCAATGGTTTTAAACTAAAAGAAGACAAGGTTAGATTAGATGATAGTGGGAAATTCCTTACTCAGACAGTAGTGAGGCACTGGCACAGTTTGCCCAGAGAAGCTGAGGATGCCCCAACTCTGGAAGGGTTCAAGGCCAGGTTGGATCAGGGCATGATCAATGTGATCCAGTGAACAGCAGGGTGGCTGGAACCAAATGATCTTTAAGGTCCCTTCCAAACCAAACCATTCTGTGATTCAGTGATTCTTTGGTTCTATGTATTTTCAAGGCTGTTGTGACTTTTACCAGCAAACCTATTTTCACAGATGTATAACAGCATAAAATCTCAGTTCTTACCTGAAATCTAGTACCAGGCAAATTCTCTTTGTAATGTATTTGTTTTAGAAAATGGAGTAAGATAAAAATGCTTTCAGTTGCTCCTCTATGATGCAAAAACACGTATTCTTACTAAATTATGCTTAACTGAAATAAAAAGTTATATAAGCAGTATACATCAGAAGGGTGCCACTGTATTTTACAAACTGTCTTTGACTTCAACAGACAGGAGAAATTTTATACTAATCCATAAATCTAAGAGTTTTACATCACAGGATTACTGCTTCCAGCTCTTATGAAATCCACATATCTTCTGTTTAGATCTTGTTGAGATCTAAAGAGGCAAAAAACTCCTTTAACAATAGACATCTTTAAACAGTAGTAAAAGAAGAGCCTGTATGCAAGTCAGGAAAGGAACCAGACATTCAGTATATAATGAACGTGAAAGTTCCAGCTACAAAACCAACTTTTAGGAAATAAAATCCTTCAAGTAGACATGATGCAACCACTCAGATTGCTATTTACTCAAGCCAGTTCAAGTATCTGGTAATGCCCACCAACACAAACTTCAATATGAACTCTCATTTACACTTTTTTCTCCCACTGTCTTACTTGAAAAATCTCATGTCTTATGCCCTAATGCTCTTATATATATATATACTTTTAGGGCATAGTTCAGTGTAATTCCACTTCACCAATACAAAATGACAATTCAAAAAGTGCTTATGTTTAAGGTCTGCCCATTTGGTGCAGGACACTGCCATTTTGAGGTGCTATGCTTACTGAACCCAGCGGGGCACAGCACTGAATTCAGTTCTGCAATCTTCTCTAAATTGTCAGCTTAAGTTAATATTTTAATAAAGGAATAAAAGGGAGCTTTCTGCTTATCTGAAGAAGCAGTTATGCTCATTGCAACATTATCTCATAGCAGTTCCTCAGTCAGCAAAGCCAGTGTGGAGCTTCCCATTAACTTCACCGGGTCAAGATTAGTGCTTTATCATATTTAGCTGTATGAAGTGTACTGGTACATTAACACACCAATTTCTAATGAGAGCAAAAATTAATTAAGCCAAAGTACCAGAAGGCCACATGAAGATCCTCTCTTTCTCTGCAGACAGAAAGTATATTTAGACTGTTTTACAACTCTGATATAAAAGATGCTGGACATACTCAGAAAATTATGCACTTGGTTTTCAAAAATACAGCATCTCCAGTCCATTAAATGGAAATCTTAGTCTCATTTTTTTTTGTACTTCAGGCCCTGAAAAAGTACTTGTCATTCTAAAAGATTAAAAACATAGGCCTAATAATTTTTGTTCTGTATGCAAACATTTGGTTAAAATAGATACATATCAAAGAACAAGAACATGAAAACAGACATGTTTCTGTCAGGATTTTGTATATCTTTTTCCTCAGAAACACCAGTTTCAAAAAACAAGCTTTCAGGTTTTTGTGCTTGTTGTTAACTCAGTTGAGATTCATCCCACAGGAGAGACATCATTAATTTTCGAGTAATTTTCTTTCTTTTTATGTATGACAAAAGGCTGGGTTCTATGTTGGGCACATACAAGGAGTGAATTTTAATTTATATAATGACTGAAAATTACATTTTACAGTCTTCTCTGCAGACCACGAAAATTCCTGAATAATGATTTATTTTTAATGTTGAAGCCTGCCAAATATTGTTTTATTATCTTAAAAGGCAATTCATAGATCATAATTTTTTTACACTTTGGGAACTAATTAATAAAAAAATTCACATTCAATGATAGACAATTCAAGGTCTTTTTCTGTACCCTCTAATACACTAAATAATCGTTATGGGTTTTCTTGGGGTGTTTTTGCAACCAAATCTTTCTTATATGCCATGGAAACTAAAAGAAATCATGTTATAGAATATAGGATAATAAGACAGATTGGAACATCAGAAAGTCCAATGGAGGACTAATGAGGTCTGTTTCAACTCTGGCTAAGTAATTTCCAAAAAGCCTTGGCGAACCATATTCAATTACTTGCTTCAACCAAGCCTTTTATTGTAAAACCCTTTACAATGTGAATGGTGGCTTCCCCATTAAAATCTCTCTTTCTGTAATTTATTTCTTTGTTTTTTCTTGTCCTAACCTCAGTGGTCATGAAGCACATTACACACCATTCATCTCTGGAGCTTCTATTTAGTCTTTGGAGAAAACTCAGGTTCCTTCAACTCTTCTTCATCTGTTTTGTTATTCCATAGCTGTTCTCTGGAGCCAGTTGGCCAGCATCTTCCTTGAACTGCAGTTTTCAGGAAAAAGCAGAAATACCAAGACAAAAATCTTTAGCTCTTACAGGTTTTTTAACAGCATGACAGGTCTGAGTCATGTTCTGCTTGTTATTTGTGATAAACTGCATGTTTCCTGCACTGCATTCCTATTTGTGTTGCAGATTATCTGAGCTATCTTTAGAAATTTACTTCTGTCCTTATTACTCTTCTGCATAAATAATATTGATTTATTAAATTATTTTGAATTATAAACCTTTTCTATGGTTCCAGTTTTGAAACTTAAGAGGTTGATAGAATCTGCAAAGCCAGTAAATGGACTGTATATTCTGTGGATTATTGTTAAGGAAAGCAAAGATATGGTTTACATTTGCATTGAGATGTGTACTTTATTGAAGCATATATTTATATATGTGTCTGCAGTTGATGGCAGACTTCCATGGAACCCTATTTACCACATTTCCCTTTTGACAACGAACCAAAATCTATCCTAGATGCTATCACTTTATACAAGTTTCATCTAAACTGTGTTTTCCTTGAAACTTCCAGGTGGGAAGAAAATTTCTCTCCTGGAATGGAGCAGAAGTGTAATTTTCCTCAAACAAGCACAGAGCTGTTGAATATGAATCAACTAAGTTGATTCTGTGAATACATCCCCTCAACAGATTAAATCTCCCCTAATGTAAACAACTGCCAAAAGGGATGGAGGAGAAATACCTAGTGAGGGAAATGGAAATGGCTCAAGCTCCCTTACCATTAAATTCACACTTACATTTTTTATTTGATATGTATTCACCTGACAGATTCATCAAATATGTATTTTGTAAGACAATCTTTATACACTTTATAGTCCTTAAAAAGAATATTTGGGAATTAGATATATGAGTGTGGAGAGTTCATACACGGAGATCTACTGGAGTCCAAAGTGTCTCCTTTTTCATATATCTTTTTGTTTATAGCCTCTTTCAAAGTGTCTGGGTGCGATATCCACTTAACAGAGCCATTTGAATTGTCTGTATAGACAGCCATGTACAAAATTCATGAAGTATTAGCTCAGATTTATTCACTTTTTCCTGCTGATGATATTCAGTCATCAGAAAAGGACACAAATAGGGCTGATGTCCTGAAACCTTCCTGACAATCAATGAAAGCATGACATACTATTACTAGGAACAGCAGATAGCAGAAAAGTCACAGTTGTCTATCAGACTTTAAATACTTTCTGAACTGCTGAAGAGCACCATATAACATCAAGGAATACAAGTGAGCATCAGCTGCATGGTGTTTACAATAGGACTAGATTTGTATTTCATCAGAGACACATTTTCACTGCATTCGTAAAAAGATGGAATCTCTTTTTTGAAAAAAAAAAAAACCCACCCAAAAAAAATCATCCAATCAATCAAACCAAAAAACAGGCAACAAAAGCAACAAAGAACTTTATAAAAATATTTAATCAACAATACACATAAACAGGAGGGATGTTTAGGACAGAAATTTTCCCTTTTTCACCTGCAAGGTGAAATGTGTTTAGACTTCATGTGTTCAGAATGACACTTTCCTCTGAGCTACAGTGGCCATTAGTTTGAGCACACTCTACTGAGAATATGTACTAAAAGGCAAAGACATGCCGTGAGATCTAAAAACTTCTGAAGTTTGTGGTTAGGGATATGATGATATCTGTCCAAAAGTACAAGCTGCTGGTGTGTTCTAAATTTGTTGATTTTCTGATTTTGCTACCACAGTGTCACTTTGCATTTCAGAAAGGTAAATTTTCGCACAGTCTCCTTCTTAAGGCCAGAGAGAAGCAGTACTGCTGCTTTGAGAGATTGGTTGTTGAAGTTGCCATTTAACTGACTTTCAATTCAAAAGTTTTAGTTTAGTAACCTTTCATTTCTTGTGCTCTTCCTTACCATTTTGAGAGACTACTTAGTGCAAGAAATGAGTGGAGCTATGCCATCTATACCTCCTGAATATCTGACTGTGCATTTCAAGTTCATTTAATTCTGCTCATTTAGGGTCCTTTCTTGTGGAGGAACTAAATTTAAATGCTTATACTTTCAGAAATATACTGCAGCATTTATAAGAATGGTAAAGATTCTACCTAGAGGAAGTAAAGCAGCTTCCAAGATTTTAGCTGTCAAATATATGTGGTAAGATTTTTTTTTTCCTTTTTTTTTTTTTTTTTTTTTTTTTTTTTTCTTGTTTCTGCATTTTCAGTAATAGTTGGTTGGTATTCTAGAGCACAAGGATAATCAGAACATTTCATCAGTGTCATAAGTGACATGCTGCCTAGTGGAACAGTAAGAAAGAATGCCAGCTGAATGCAAACTGAGAAAGAGTTCAGGAAATAATTAGATTTTTAATTGTAAAGATCTTCAGAATGTTTCTGTAGCTTTTACACAACTGATTTCTTCTTAAGAGGCAACAGGGCAAAAAACAGGCTAGGGTATTCAGGGTGGGAGGAGAAAAAACGGGAAAAAAAAATCCACAGACTTTTGGATACTTAAAGAAAAAGGAGTTAGTGAATTCCTAAGATACATGTCATCATCCAGCCCTGCTTGGTCACGGCAGTGGAAAATACTTTTTTCATTAATATCCTCATCATGGACCTGAGAATATTTATCTATCTGAAAGAGAATTTTACAGCTGAGGACTGACATATTCAGTGGAGTATTGAAAAGCAGTTTGTACTGTATCCTTATTAAAAAAGTGACTACTTTAAGATTGTGATAACATCCTGTCTCTTTTATCAAGGTTAAGTCTATTTACTTAATAAAATAAATCTTTCGCTTATATGAAAGGTGAAAACATACCTTTTTTGGTATGTGAAAACATGGTGTGTGCTGAAACACAACTTTCTGATAACACATATGTTCAAAACAGCATAGGTCATCTGGCTTAACATAGCAAGAAGAGATTATCTATAATTGACTTAAAATCACTCGTATTAACTCTAATTTACTAAAACTAACCTCAGCTTAATTTTTTATACTGTAAGCATGTCTAGTTCAGGAATTCTTTGTCTTGATTACTTAATTGTATGTGTCAAACCACATTTTGTGAAGAAAAAATATTCCTCAGTATATTTGTACTGATCTTCTTTCCATTCTGTTTATATTGATTGTATGATATACTGTTCTTAAAGAATGGATTGGTCATGCTTTCTTTGGTCATCCTTGAAATTTTCTTAGAATTCAGAGAAACTATTAGGGGATTTTTTTTCAGCACAGAATTTGCCTTTTATATGAATAAACCAGAAAATTGACTACTTTCCCACATTAAAAGTTGACGACATTGATGTTTCAAAATGGAAATTTTGTTACCAGGCATATGCCTGTTTCTATGATTTGGCATCTCATGGTTCTTTGGAGCAGACAAGAAAGTGCGGTTTTGAATGAGGAATCCACTTCAAATGATGCATTAATAAACAGAGCATGTATCAATAACTAGAAAAGTAACAACTAGGGGAGGCAAAGGTAGAGGGAAGTGGTCTATCTGTCAAGTCATAATTTTAAATTTTTAATCTAAGTTCTTACCAGACTTTGATCAGAATCAGACAGAATTCTCTGATGCATAATGGCTTGCGTCCATGTAGAGCACACAGAAAACTTAATTTGTCTCATCAAACAAAGAGGGACATAAAAACATCAACCTACTAACATTATTTTTAATCTCCATTACTATCTTTAATTGAGGTCTAAGAAGTTACTGAGAAGACAGAATTCATAAATGCTGTATTAAGTAATAACTATATATATATATGTGCAGAGATTGACTAATTTTGCATTCATGTTACCTCAAATTATGATATTTCAACATTTAGAATGTTTTGTTGTTGTTTCATACTCTTGATCTTTAGAAGGGTTATAGCTTGTGTCAATTTTGAAGGTAATCAGCTTACCAATTTACTATCAAATCAAAACACCTGCTCTTCATCCATTTAAAATCCCTTAGGAGGGATATTTCTGCTGCATAAAAGAAGAAAAACCAGCCCAACATTATATTACAGTAGGTTTTTCTGTTTAAAACCCCGAAAGCTCAGTCCAGAAAAATAGTTACCACAGAATTCAGGTTAAGTAATTAAACCTTCCATGAATTATTTTAGCATTGCCTAAAAAATTTTATATCCAGAAAAGAGTTCAGTTTTTGCTTTGAAATGGATGTATCTTATTCTCAAAAAGAATCACCATGCAATATTTTGGAGTGAGTAAAATAATGCTTTCAGAGCAGAAACAGAGTTATTTATATTATTTATCTTCGCTATTCAGTAGCTTACACATACACTCATGTATGTCTCTCTCCCCTAGACACATCTGAGGAATTCTAACACTGCAATGAAAATAAATTTCTGATTGAGTGAAACATCTTTCTTTTTGTCGCATTTGGGTTTTTTGCATGACAGGGAACAGAGAAATTAAGAGCTTTCTGCACAATGTCTTGGAATCTGATAGAGATTGATAGCTTCTGCAGAAAGACATAAGATAAGGAAAACAGAAAACTAACACATGAGGAGAGCTGCCTAGCAACTATAAAATCAAAACTGCTCCAAGAAGCTAATGCTAGGACAAGGAGATGTATTCTAATAAAAACAGTGGAACAGTAGTAATGTTTCACTTTACAATATAAGCATTACACAGGAACCCTCAACACCTTGAATATTCTAGAAAATGAAAGGATTTGGCTATAATGAGGAGAATACAATTAGAGCTTTCACATTCAGCCAGATGCAAAATCCCTATATTGTTTACCCAGTTATCACTCATGAGATACCGTGTCCAAACCTAGTAAACCTACTATAATATTTCTGCTGATTTCAAAAGCTTCTACATGAAACCCCAGATAACCTATCTAAATCCTCTTTTTGGAGCTTGTGTAAACTTTGGAAATAAATAGTCCCAAATATTGCCTAGTCCTATTCCATGTGTTGTCGTTAGCAAAGACATTGAAGCTCTAAGTCAAAAAACTTTGTTCCTTCTTATTAGAAAGGGGAGGGGGGAAGGGGAAAACTGGTAGCAAAATCCATCATTTCTTTCACTAAATCTGTGTCTGAGGAATGTTTGAATACAGTAGACAGAGTTCAAACTTCAGGGAAATTTTCTTTTATTTAGAAATTCATTATTGCTTAATTGTGCTGTGCTCAAATTGTTTACCGTTTGTCTGGTTTCCAGACCATTAAAATTAGGCTAAAAGCTATTTTATACATTTTTCGTTTCATCTTGAGAAGGAAGCCATTCCCAATGGTAAGCTGTGAAAGTGAAAGAAGGGAAAGAACCTAGCCTGACTGGGGATTCCATTTATATTTATGGTGCTAAGACAGAGATGCTTTTTGACAAAATCACTTCAATTGCTAAAGTGTGAAAAATTTCAAAAAAGCAAATGAAGGGATTTTTGGGATTTAGCAGCAGGAAAACATATGGAAGAACTACTACTTCATAATGTATCAAAATGAAAAAAAAAGTTAAAGAAAAATAAAATTGCAGTTTCCATATTTTTATTCCTTCTGCTCAGAGGTCCTTGTCTCATACTATCTACCTGATCTTTCCTGCTGATGAGCTGACACTTCCTTGTCTTCCTTTGAAATTCCTCTTTCCAATATCTTTGGCATCCATCTGCTCTCATTTGCTTTTGACTTGACATCTGAAGGGCTTTGCACTCTCAGAAGGCCAATGCTATTGATGCCTGAGCCTCTGTACCTTGATGGATCTCTTTCACCAGTATCAGAATATAATTTTCTGTCTCCCAGCAAGTGACCTTTATTTCTTCTCACATATCAGCTTTGATGATATTCAAGTTTTTCATGAAAACAAATTTGCTGTTTAACCTCTCTCAAAATTATT
Source organism: Drymodes brunneopygia (assembly GCA_013400955.1). Lineage (NCBI taxonomy): Eukaryota > Metazoa > Chordata > Aves > Passeriformes > Petroicidae > Drymodes > Drymodes brunneopygia. The sequence continues at coordinate 262,629 of VZTZ01029535.1, read as the reverse complement.
GCTATAAATTATTAGTTATTTTTACATAGAACTTAATCAACTCTGCATATTTTTCCTTCTAAATTGTCATGATATGTAAGAGGTGGGCTCAATACATTTGTTATGAGGTGGGCAGTTAACTTATGTAAAAAACACACATCCCTAAAAGGGATCAATAATCTCTCTATGGTTCATGTTTGTCTATGGATTCAGTAAATTTTGGAATATAAAATAAGTCTTTGGAAGATGATGAGCTGTTTTTAGGTAGGGACTCTTCAACTGAGCTCTGTATCGGAGTTTCATTTTCAGAGAACTACTTTAACACCCCTTGAAACCCACTCCTTTGAAGTGGGTCAACAAAGTAATTTCCTAAGAGGGGAAAAAATTCCAAAATGAAGATGGAAATACAGATGTCTCATGGACACACTGCACAAATCACATATTTCATTTTAGTTTTACATATTGGAAGAAAAAGATCGGCTTTAAGCTGTCCTGTAAACCTCAGAGTTTCTGTGATTTTTGGAGTTGACTGGAGATGGCAATGGAAAAGAAACTATTTTATTAATAGGTAGGTGAGCAGTATTGACTGAGGCAGTATTTCAGGTCACTGTCATAGGGTGGCATTCAGCTGTGGTGGAGCAGAGGGTGCCAGCACCATGTGGTGTACAAATAACAGATGGAGCAGTGATGCTCTATGAAGTCCACTTAAATCAGCACATCGTCAGATACTCAGGCTTTTTCAGCCTGATCTACCCCTCTTTCTGCAAACTCAGAGGAAGTCTACTCTGAAATTTAATCTGATCTCTGGGCTATATATGTAAATAATAAGCAGTGGCAGACTTACTGCTCAGTTCTTTCTAACGATGAGGGGGCTGCAACTGACAGAATTAGAAGCTTACTGGAAGGTACTCCCTAGTTCAAAACCTGCCAAGAAATGCACCAAGGTGAAAAGCCTCATTTTTGAAAGAAGGGCTATTTCAAGTATGTCACTGGTGCTTTCTTCATAATACAAATTTTCTTTGTGCCCCACAAAGTCATTAGAATGCTTTCAAAAAGCTCATGACAAATACTTTTGACAGGTACAAGATATTGCTGAGTAGGGGCTGGAATTAACACTGGGAAAAATGGATATTTGGTGGGTCTAGCATAAATTGTCACGTGAACCAAATATCAAATTAACTTCCTAAGGTGTACGCAGTTCTCAATAACCTCTAAAATCAGGTTGAGCAGGAGTATGATGAAAAGGGAGAGAATCTGAGCAGAAAAAGCAGAAAGAAGGGTCAAGAGGAAGGATATGCCTGTTAGCATATATGACGGAAATATATCAGTAAAAGTTTTAATGGTCAGTCTGAGGAAATGGAAGGAAATGGAAAACATACTTCTAATTTCTCTGAGAATATCAGATCAGTTGTGGTCACTTAGATATGGATGTTGATGTATTTGATATTAGGTAAAAAATCTTTTCTGGATCTCTTTGCAGGGCTTGCACAGCTGACGGCAGGTACCACATGCCAGTGGAGTTAGTCTGAGCATCACTGAAACCAGGACTTTATTTTTCAACAACATCCAGCTATCGCTGTGTGGAAAATGCTGGTAGCTTGGTATAATGACCCAGGCAGGTAGATCCAAGAACTTCTGATGACCATTCTGCTACAAACCTTTTATTTTTCACCAAGAACTGTCAGGGTTGCAAATTGAATTCTCAGCTGAAGTCCACAAATATTGACTGTAGACTTGGTTTGCCAACATAAACCAAACCAGATTGTTACAGCAGATTTAAGATTTTCTCTTTTATAGCACTCATTGCAAGTATCTGACTTAAAATATCAAACCACTTAACAGTTTGGAGATATGCATGTACAGAAATAGTGTGATACACGTATTTTTACAGTTGCTTAATAAATCCTTATAATTTTACATTTGTATAATACTCCTCTGTGTTTTGACTTTGGATTGGTGAATTTTCTTTACAAGATACTTCCTTTTGCCATGGTCAAAAACACAAGTAAGATTCCAGTTTTAGAAAACTGAATTTAGAAAATTTTATTTTATGAATCCTATCATAACACAGTTGCAGCTAACCTTGGGTCAGAATTTCTCTTGGAGACCAGTGGGAAAATGAGCATAAACTTTTCACAGTCCACTTAAAACTTTATAAAGTATTCCACACAGCACAGCATGGTATATTAAGCTTTTAAACTAGTTTTCTCTTCTGTTTTATTATTTGGCCATAAGTTTTGGGTTAACACTACAGCATCATACAGTTGATTTTACTTTTTAATAAAGTTGAGAATGTAGATTTTTATTGTTCACTTGTAAAATGTGTTGTATAAACAACATGCTATAAGCACAGTTGACCCACAATTATTCGTCTGGCGCTCAGTGCGGAACACAGTAAATGCACCATCATCATTATTCACTTTGTGCTGGTCCAAAGCCATTGAGAAGATAATTTCAAATGTTGTCTGCCATTGTGCCTAACATACCTTACTGAAAAATAATCTTTGGTTCCCACCACTGGTGTGAAGTTCTCTGCTTTAGACTTCGCTAAGTTACCATGTCACAGAAATATAAAAGTGTGCCCTAGGGAATGACTATTTCCCTGCCTAGGGTATTTTGATACATTAACTTCTCTGTAATAGGAGTTTGGAACACAGCCCAATACTAAAGGAAAGTTCAAACCTCCCAAAAATGAACCAAGGTAACAAAATTCTACTGTTCAACCTCACTTTAGCTTAATTCAAAAGTTGCTATCCTGGTAGCAGATCATGGTCATAAGGTCCAGTCCAATCCATTGGCCACTACATCAATGCCAAGATTCATTTATACCCTGGATTCTGTACCAGATGATAAAGTTCCGAGTTAAATTGGTGAAATCTGAGTTGTGCCTTGGGTGAGGTCTCAGTTAAATTCACTTCAATCTGGATGAGATCAAGAACGCTGTTTTCATTAACCATTATATAATTAACCATGCTCTCTTGACTCAGAACTCAGTACTCTGCAAACCTCCCTACTTAATTCTCTATATCTTCTCACAAGCTGCACAGGCTTCTGGTTTCTCCTGCAAAGAGGAATTTGTAGCAACTACACACAAGATGATCCAACAACATAATTTCTTCATTTCAGAACTTATGAATGGTTAAGGGTTAAAGATTTAATGTTTCAAAAATACAAAAGAAGTAGGAAAAATATTACATGATTATGCAAGACTGATAGAGCAGCTTTGATGCCTAGCCAGGGTCAACACACCACAGTACTTTTTGATACCCAACATCAGATTCAAGGAATTTGAGATAAGTACAGTAACTGGGAGACATAAAGGGCAGAACATGGATGAAACACTGTCAGAGAGCAAAATTATAGTGGGAAATTTATTTTGTTGCAAGTTTGATGGGATGAGGAGTGGATTTTGTGTAAATTGCCCACTTTTATTCAGTGTTACGATGATGTTATTTTGATTTTGATGTGGCAAATTCTTTTTTTGTTGAATGTGAAAATTGTGCGATAAATATAGTTTTAATGATAAATCTTAAAAGTGTGATTCAAAGAGACTACATATGGAATATATTGAGTTCACATGGTAAGATTTTGGTGGCAGAAGGGTTGCAGGGGTGGCTTGTATGAGAAGTTGCAAGAAGCTTCCCTCGTGTCCCATAAAAGTGGTATCAGCCGATTCTGAGATGGACCCACCACTGGCCAAGCAGCAACAGTGATAGTACCTCTCAGATAACACAGTAAATATCTAGGAACGGATATAAGCCCCTATAGGGCAAGAGAACTGCCGTGCACTCAGCAACAGTGTACCAAAATGGCTTTTTCTGAAAGAATTTCAAGCTTGGAAGTTGTTTCCCAACTACTTCTTGTTTATTGTATCTCAAAATAAACACCAAAACTAGATTACTCTGATCTGGTCCAGTACAGCAATCCATAAACTGTCATGTCCTGTTCCTTCCTTGAGGACAAAACTTTTAAGGAACGTGACACTCAGGAAATACCATCAATAAAAAAAAATAAGGGATCACTCTGATTTTTTGTTTAATCAAGTTATCATGGAATAGCTAAAGGTCTTCTAGTGCAACCCACCTGCAATGAGCAGGGAGATCTTCTAATAGCCCAGGTTTTTCAGAGTCCCATTTGACCTTACCTTGAAAAGACAGGGCACCTACCTCCTCTCTGAAAAAGCTATTCCAGTGTTACACCACTCTCATTGTAAAACATTTTTCTTTTTGTTTAATCCAAATCTACTGTCTTTTCATTTCAAAACATTGCTCCTTGTCCTATTGTTTCAGGCTCTGTGAAAAAGTCTGTTCCCCTCTTTCTTTCTAGCCTCCTTTAAGTCTTGATAGGCCCTAAAAGTGGGTGTCTGGAGCCTTCTGTTGTCTGAGCAACCACAACTCTTGGGTCTTTTCCACATAGGAGAGGTGTTTCTGAGCATTTTCATTGCTCCCCTCTGTACTCGATTCAATAGGTCCATTTCTTGTGAGGAGGACCCCAGAGCAGGATGCAGTACTCCAGGTGATCATCAGGTCACCAGGTCACTCCAGGTCTCATCAAAGTGGAGCTGAGGGGGAGCATCACTATCCTCCACTATGGAGTCAGCAATTTCATCTCAGCATTTTGCATGCCAGAAATTGATCCTGTGACAAACCAGCAGAAAAACTGGAAGAACAAAGACTTCTCATATTTGACACATCCTTTTCAGTTTGATACAGTAAGTTCTTGAATAAACAGAAGGGTTGCGATTCAGCTAGGGTTTTAAAACAGATTTTTTACTTTTGTAAAAGTTTCTCCAAACATAACACTGAGTTTCATTTTTGTCTGACAGAGAAAAGAATATTAATAGATAATTGTGGGATTGAATCTATTTGTGCTGACCCTAGAGGTTTTTCTGCTGATTGTAAACCACTTAAACTGCAGGTTTGTACCTTAGGACATAAAGCAGAGGCTCTTAAGGAACACAGGCTTCTGCGTTCAATCCAAATTTGTAATGTGTATTGTTAACATTGTCTCTTATAATCAAATTTTGGATTATATCTACTGAACTGTGCAGAAGAATGCTTAATTGTGGGTTGGAGTTTGGGAAGCAGTGGGGTGAGGTACGTGTTTTCAGCACTTCTCTTTGCACTGTTACTGTTTCCCCATTTTCATGATCACAGACTGGGGGTTCTTTGCAAGCAACTTCAAAATTGCTCACACTATTCATGCAGTTCATTGAAAGGTGTTGACACCATTGCATGAGGAAATTGGACTCATATATTTAAGTAGGCAAGTTTATAATGGCCTAAATCTTGGGATAAAAAAAAAACAAAACAAAACTAATAATGGCCAATACCTACTGGCTGGTACCAAGGGTCATTGACCCCTGTTTCTCTCAGAAATCTTAAGACAACCAAGAGTATTAAACATGCAGCAGACAAGGGTTATTCTCTTAATTGTGTTTTTCTCCTAAGCAAGGCTGAGACATGTAAGACCATAAGACCCTTTAAGTTACACAAACATTCATAATCCCTCCCATCTCATTCAAACACAGTCTTTAAAACCACCTGACAGTCCCTGGTCATCTGTCACTACAAATAAATTGACTGTAAACATAAAAAACTAAAATGAAACAAAACTAATTTTTTATTATGAGATGACTGCATAATTCTACAGTCTAGCAAATAAATATTTTTACCTTCTCTCCTCTGAAAGGCAGCAGAGACTAAATGAAACAGTAGAGAAAATATTTCAGTTGTGGATAAAATAACAACAAACCTAATGTTGTAAGCACTTCACTTCTAAAGTTACTCTGTAAACTGTGAAGTATGATGAATATTATTTGTACACAGTACAGTGAGAACAATACTAATTTAATCAAAGCAAACAGATTGGGATCCTAATGTAAAAGAGTACATTCAGAGGAAGTTGACTTGCTCAGCTATTTTCTAAATAATTAAATTAGCAAAACAAAGTTGTGGTGGAAGGAAAAATCTTACACAAAGAAAATCCAAGGCATAAAAAAATGCATTTCTTTAAAGAGAAGAAAAATTAAATTATATTAATTTTCTGATTCCAATGTTTTAGAACACATATTACAGGAATTTAATTTTAATTTATTAAGTTTGAAGGAATTAGCCTATTGTTTCATAGTTCAACAAATGTGAGTTTAGATCCAGTCAAAATCTGAACTGCAGACTCTTATGAAACTAAATGATACCTCAGGTTTAGACTTCATCTATATTTCCAACTGTTTATATCTAATTATAGTGAAATTTCAATCCTGAGAGATTGCTAGGATCAGAAGCTATTGTCAAGAACACTCAGGAACCCAAAGAATTAGACAGGTGCTCTACAATTTTGCAGTGCCCTGAAAAGAACATCAAATGTCTCTATTTATTGCTGTAAGGAAAGCCAAACAGTATGAGATCAAAGGTCTGTCTACTGAGTAACCTCTTCCTAAGAGTGTCCCAAGTCAGAAGTGTAAGTGATGGAAGAACACTAGAACAGGACAAACAGGATGTGATATTGAGAGGAAAACCCCAGAGGCTCCACCCTTTTCAGTTAAGAAACATATTGGGCTAGGGTTAATTTTTCTATCTATGGATTATTTTCCATAAATTAAACTTCTTTCCTCTTGAATCCATATGGAATTCTAGAGTCTATAATAGGTCCTGTTGCAGTAGAAAGAGTCCTTTTCTCTTGCCAGTTTTGTATTACTCCACTGCTATGTCTATCAAGTACCTCATAAAGTGTTTTTTCAGCACAAGTATTAGTGGAAAATAAATTACTTTTTTCATTGTCTAAGCCATCCAAGAGTTTAATCGTCTCTCAGGTTCCCTTCTGGACAGACAGCTGCTTGCTTATCTTCACTGTAACCCCTCAGGAAGCTACTCTTCATCTACCCTTGACCTACCCTTGCTCACCTTCCACTGGATCTACATCATTTTCATTCCAGCAAAGGTGGATTTGAAGAAAATACCCTGTTTGTACCACTCACTCCACACAGAACTAGTTTTGTCAGATAAGAACTAGATTTTTTCCAGACAAAAATAATCAACCTGACTGGGTCTGCAAGAAACAGAAAGGTTTGAATTGTGTGCATAGTAGAAATATTTGGCTGTAGGAAAGACTCCCGAGCTATCTACTGTATAGCTGTACGGTCCTTGGCATTAGCTGCTCTGCTCAGCTAGTGTAGCTCTGTGTCCCATCTCCTCCCTCTGAAACTTTTTCGATTCTAATACAGTGTCCTGGAGAAATAAGGAACTAAGTTGTAGTCAGTATTTAAGATATTGGTGTACATTTCAGCAGCTTAATAACTTCCAATATGCATTTCTCGATAATTTGTAACATGCTGGCTTTTTGACCAATTACTAAGCTTTAGGTTGACCTTTCCATGTAGCTATCTCCTAATAGTCTGAATTCTGGTTGAGATCTACTACTTCTTACAAAAATTCTGAGTTCCTCTGAAAATTGTACTCAAGGGCAGAGCATCAGTATATGCTACAACAGACTCAAATGCACCAAGTTAATAATCACGCTAATCTCCAGGAAAAATGTCAGATGACTTTGAACAGATAGAATACACTTTTTGAAGTCACACCTTAACTTCCTCTTTCTGCTTTAAAATGAGGAACTAACATCCCACAGAAAAGGCCTTCCTTGCTCTCTGCACTAATCCACAGGTTTTCCTTCCTAAGGAAATCGCCATTTTAATTGCCATTCTACTATATATTTATAGGCCATTTTGCATCAAAGAAATAAAAGAAGGAGCCAGAACATCATGCCATCAGATATCCAATGTGAGCATGCTATGGATCATCATCTTTGGAAGAGCGGGGGAAGGAACAGCATATATAATGATATGGCTACAAATTATGCTTCTAGTTGTATTTTCTTTTTACCAATCAATAATAAATCTAATCTAATCAATACACTTAGGCAATATTGAGTGGAAGGGAGAAAAAAGAGTATTTGAATCTCCTCCTATTTTTCCTTGCCGCAAGTATTTCTTGAACAATAACAGTGAAATTCCTGGGTTAAGTAAGCAGTGATAGCTCTCTGGTGGCTGTGCAGGCTCCAGCTCTCTTCAGGGGTCCTCAGGTCCCAAAGGGAGAAAGCCCTGAGCAAGCTGGCATGACCCCATGCCTGATTCTGCTGCCAGCCGCTCCCTTGCACCAGACAATGTTTCATTTTTCAAGCATGTAATGTTATGCATATTAAAAGCAAGTTGAGATGAGGTTGTGACACCTCAACATCCAGAGAAATGAGGTAAAGAGTAGAATTGATGATTGCAAAGCAGGCAGGATTTCAGCAACTCTTTTAACAATCATTGAATCATAGAATAGCTTTTGTTGGAAGGGACCCCTTCGATCATTTTCCTGTCCCTCCTCTGGACCTGCTTCAGCAAATCTGTGTCCTTCCTGAATTTAGAGCCCTGGAGCAGGATGGTGGGGTCCCACCAGAGAAGAGCAGAGGGGCAGAAGCCCTTCCCTTGCCCAGCTGGACACACTGCTTTGGATGCAGCTCAGGATGTGGTTGGCTTTATGGGCTGCCAGTTCACACTGCCAGGTCATGTCAAACTTTTCATTCATCAACACCCACAAGTCTTTCTCCCTAGAGTTGCTCCCAATCACATTCTCCATCTAGCCTGTACTTGCACTTGGGGGTGCCCGAAACCACGTACAGAGCCTTATGCTTAGCCTTGCTGAATTTCACTAAGTTTGCTCAGTGCTATCTCAAGACTGTCAAGATCCCTCTGGACAGCAATTCTTCCTGCACCACACAGCTTTGTGTTGTTGGCAAACTTGCTGAGGGTGTTCTCAATCTCACTCTCCCTGTCAGTGACAAAGATATTAAAGAGTGCTGGTCCCAATAATGACCCCTGAGAAATGCCACCCTTTACTGTTCTACTCTTGGACACTGAGCTGCTGACCACACCTCTTTGAGTGCAACCATCCAGTCAAATCCTTATCCAAAAAACATGTGTCTCTGCAGGCTGGAGAGAAGGGTGATGTGTGGGATGGTGTCAAACACTTTGCTCAAGTCCCAGTAGCTGATGTCAGTCTCTCTTGCCTCATTCACCTCCTCCGTAACCCCATTATAGAAGGCCACCAAATTTGTTAGGCACAATTTGCCCTTTAGGAAAGAGTGTTGATTGTCACCAATCACATGTTGTAAATCAGTATTTTGACATATGCCCTGCAAATATGTCACAAAAGAAAAATCTGCTTTTTTAGGCTTATCCTTTTATCTTTGATCATCTTACAGTTCACCATATTCCAGCTCTTCTGTCTTCTTCCTCAGTAATTGTTTCTCACATTCATTCAGTAGAGGATGAACTTTTAAAAAAATTCAGCATGGGCTAACAATGCTAGTGACAAACAACAAAACACTGAATGAATTTAATATCAAAAGCAAATATAAAAGATTCTCTTTGCATTGACTATGTTCCTTTCTACCTTAATTCTGCCCTTACAATCTGGAATTGATAGTGTTGCCATGGGCACTTCTATTACCAAGTTACATTTTCCTCTTTCATTAAAAATCACACCTTCATCTTATCTCAAAAAAAGATCAATTTGCTTTTATGCCTTACTGTTTTCCTTTCATTTCCAAATTCATAAATGTATTGAACTGTAAGTTTTCCTAGCTGATTTCTAACTTTTCTCCAAATGTGGGCTTTTAAATTATTTTTTTGAAATTAACTGTTTGCTGTCTCTCTTTTTCAGTACACAGTTTGGAGGGAAGAAGAGTGACTGAGAAGGCAGAGGTACATTGAAGATTGAACCCTTCTCTTACTGATTGTGGGTGTTTTCTTACCATCACCAAAATTACACTACAAAATCAAGACTAAGTTGAAGTGACAGATGTAAGTGGGTTTGTTTTTAGCTTTTACTGCACTTCTGTAGGGCAGAAAATGACGATAATGGGCACCTAAATAAGCCACAAAGGAGCAGAATTAAATTCTCTGTAATGTAGTTCTAATATTACTATGTCACTATAATAAGATTAGCCTTGACTGTGTAGCTTATCTAACATGGTTTAAAAGCCTTTGGTGTACAATTAATTTGTGCTAGATAATGTTTCAAAAATCATGTCCCAAATTCCTCCCTGATATTACTTCACTTGTTTCAGCAGAGGGACACAAGGGATTAATCTGGTACTAGCAATTTACTTTAGAAAGTTCCTATTACCTTTGATATTTTCAGGTGTTATGGCATTTTAAATGCTTCTGATACTTAGAAGACAGAAATATTGTAAGTATAGTGCTACTTATATTTTTTCTGTTACATTCAGAACAAGGTCAACAGCTAAGTGACAGATGGGGAACTAGAGTTTACTCAGGTTCATGGTCACTTGCCATGAGAGTGAGGAAATTTACTTCATCTATTGCTTCATTGCAGGACTTCTTTACAGAACACTGAAATAAATTGAGGTAGTCACTACACAGAGTCCAAAAGCATAAAATATCTTCAGGAAGGCATAAGCCAAATTCATTAAGGACAAATCCATCTGCAGCTTTTCCACAACAATGACCTGAATGTACTATCCATCTTACAAAATCCTGAACTTGCTGCCTGCCACAAAATATAATGAGGGAATAATTTTTCCATGTGTGTTGTTTCTTATATTCTTTCTTGGACTGTTCACTATTAGTGATATTATAGCAAGATATACAAAATATCTCTTTCACTCCTCAGATACAATGGGTGTCTATGTATTACAGATGTAAACAATACATCATATATTTGCATATAAATTCAAAAGCAGTAAATATGCCATTTTAAGAGAGCCATTAAAGCACTTACTCCTGTGTTTGCCCATATCTAACCAGTTTGTGGGCTGAGGTGAACGATGGCAACTATCCAGTTCTTATTTTTTAGTGGCTTCTAGATATGGAAGTTGGAGAGCACAGTATTTTTTACTCAGCCCAGTTATATGTTGTCAACTAATCAAAATGCAAAAAAATGTGAAACCTCAATATTGCTTACTTGTTCTTGCAGCGGGGAACATCTTATCAATCCCACCTGCACTGCTTTTTAAATAGCTCACCAACAGTGAATTTCAACATATGCAGCAGTGTTGGTTTCCATGTGATTAAGGCCTTTAGATCCAGAAAGATCTATTTAGTGGTGTCAAAGGCAGTGGGATTATTTTCTTTTTTCCTGCTTTTATTAGGGACCTGTAGGGGGTTGAGATTCAATGAAAAGAATGTAAAGTCGTGACCTAATAATAGTACATAGACACTCACAAATAGATGAGGGAAGAATAAAAAAATTAAAAGCATTTAATTTATTCTTAGCATAACTTGTAAGAAAAGTTTCAAGAGAATGCAGCAAGGTGTTGTCAGTTCAGCAGTTTCAGAGAAATTTGATCAGCAATAAGGAGTTGCATTGTTCAGCTTGCCTGTGGCTGGCAGAATAGTGAAAGTAGCATGGAAGGAGAAAAAAAAAGGACCAACCAGAATTCCCACTTGCAAAATTAAAGCATTAATGTATCTACAGACTCTTTGGCCATTTTAACTTGAATAAATGAGCTATCTTCCCCATAACAGCTCAAACACAGAACAAGTAGATGTTGCACTTGGGTGTTAGATTGAATATCCCTCAGACCATGCACTACTCTTACTTTTTTTATTATTTCCTTCAGATGGTTACACTTGCCCACAAAATTCAAAAAAAGTTTTTATTTCAACTGTCATGGTAGGTGACTCCAAATCATGAGACTCAGAGATTCTGCAAGTATTCAGTTAGTTTTGTTGGAGCCAAAGTATTTTTACTTTTATTACATACACCAAATATGGCTGGGCATCAGAACAGTAATGATCGTGATATAACATGCTAAATTTTAACCATAATAAGATTTACAATGACCAAAACCACAATGACATCCAAAGAATTGGGGTTTTTTTGCTCCTATCCTTCTCAAAAAGGATCCATTTATATTCTGATTACTTTGTGATAGTGCTGGGCCATTAAACACTAGATACTTTAATCAAAAAAACTTACAGTTAATATCCAGGACTCCCACTGAAATGTGTGCTGGATTTTTTGTTGCTCAAAATAAAATATTTCACGCAACATGATATACAGAAATGTTCACACTGATGCAGTCTTTTGCAAAAATGGAAAGTGAGCTGCTTGAGCATGTTCCTGCTGTTTGAGATTGGAAGTATGGGTCATTAAAGTTTTATTGGTGTCTTTCATGCAGTACCCTTTATACAAAAGGTTTTCAAAGAAGCTGGATATAAAAGCTGGCTGGCCTCCTGATTTAACAGTACTAAGCGGGTGTTTTCTGCATAAAAATGTATTAGTGCTGCACAGACGATAGGATCTAAAATTCCAAACAGTGTGAGACAGTTGAAACAAAGTCCCAGGGCTATTATAGATGAAAATGACATAATAAAAAAGGTACCCTCGCAGCTGGAGTTTGTCCTATTGAATATAATCACTGTTTCACTATTTAAATTAATAATTTCAGATTTCTCTAAGCACAAATCCATACATTTTTGCAATAATGAGTGACAGATATTTTTCTTGACTTCCTTGTTTAGCCTTATCTAAACACATTTTGCCACTGGGGTAACATTACAAAGGCCATATAAAGACCTGTACTCGTGCAAGTATCTACTGACATTATTTCAGAGCATTTGGTTGGCAGTAGGGCTTTAAACTGTACTCTTTGGTCTCAAGCAGGAGCAGTAGGAGGGCCTTACTCACAGCTCCATTTAAAGAGATGTAGTGGTTACTGACTCCCCTTGACTTCCTCTACTGGTAAGCAGGTCTGTGGAGGAGTAGGATTTTGCCTAATTTTCATTATTTAGAGTCACAAGGCTTGTACCAAGATGTATAAGTTGTCATAGGTCCCTTGTATTCCACAAATTGTCTTGTTCCTTCATCTTGTGCACAATTCCCTCCTGTTCTCCAATTATAAAGTCATTACTATCAATATAAACAAGATGCACTATAATGAATTACATAAAATTACAATAGAAGGGTCCTTTATGACACTAGATATAAGGAATTGCAAAGTGAGATTAATTACCTTAGAAATAAGAATTTTTTTGAAAAATAGCAGTTAAGGTCTGTAGCTGTTAAGGTCTATAGTAATTTTTTAAACTATTGTTCATTTTGCATATGTAAAGAAGAGACAGTGTTAGTTTTTATATGTAGAAAAAATGTGTGCAATGAGAAAGCAAATCTAGTTAACATCATAGTTCATAAGTTGCTTTGATATTTCTTACTTATTAAACAACTTTGAATGTTTCAAGTGCTTCAGATAAGTGAACCTCCTGATGAAAAAAGGAGCAAAATAGTAGTGAAAAAGCTTTACTCCAGCTTTCTAGTTCTGTTATACAGTAGAGATACATGTTTCTTCTCAGCAGTATTTCCTTAGACCCTTCTAAAACTGCAGGACTGTAAACAAGTCTAATAACTTCTAATAGAAGTTACTCTTTAGCTGATTTTTAAATTCCTCAGTTCTTCACAGACAACCAAGCATCATCCAAAAACATCTCCTTCATGGTTTCTTTTCATTTGAAATGGATTTTTAATTTGTTCCTTTGAAGACCTGGCACTCAGTTACAAATGGGATTAGGTACTTGATTGCTGGAGCACAACCCATGACCTCAGGTTAGATGCTGCTTGCTGCTGACTCTCTCTGGAGCCAGGTGGTAGAAGCAAAGCTATACTGCTTGCACAGTCCAGTTTAAATGTGTCTGTCTAAACTCAGAACATCCTAGGCCATGAGAAATACACAAGACACCTATGCAAATCAGAATTCATTATTTTCTGTGACTCAGATACTTCATTCACTGTAACTGGAAAGCACAGCTTGAACAGGGGATTCACAGCTCTGTTTTCTGTCCAAAAAAAAACCAGAAATAACTTTTTTAGAAAAACACAGTTGTGGTTCCTCCAAACTTTATCCTACATCTCAGTACTGCAGCACTTGGTTACAGTCAGTATTGAGTAGTGTAGGCATGAAATGAAAATTTCTTTTCTTTATATGTCAGTCCTTTCAACCTTTCTCAATATGTAAACAATAATATGGAGTCTAACTTATGAGAAAGAGTTTTCCACCCATTTTCTTCTTCCATTTAGCAGGGAGATTTTAAGCATTTGCTTACTGAACAGGTGGAAGTACAAGAGATGTCTGGTTCTGTTTACATTTGGCTGGTAGCAGGCTGACATATCTTCCAAAACTTTCTCTGTTCAAGGATTCTAGGCTGTTGTTTCATGTAAAATATAGTCTTGAACATCACCATTTGATGACCAGTTGTTGTACTATCAAAGAAGAGCTCTATTTACTCTTCTGGCTGTGTTTTGCTGTTATTTTAAAGTAGGGGTCACTGAATTCACATCCTGGTTACTAGTTTTGAGGTTTTCATAACTAATTTCAGAGGAACATTACCCTGAAAAGTGTGATCTATCTTTAATTCTGTTACCTGGAATAAGTATCATGAATGCTTAGTATGAAGAGATAGTTATTTGTATAAACTTAACTAGGTCAGGATTATATGTTATAATAAACAGATAAGAACACTTAGTGTACTTTACTTGAATAATTATAAGAATCTTGGATTGCTTCCTAAATAACAAAAAAAAAAAAAAAACCAAACCAAAAAACAAAAAAAACCCAACAACCAAACCAAACCTATTTTTTATCCCTATCATATTGTACAAATTAGGCAATTCTGTCTAAGGGGTTCTGGAGGGGAGATCTTGTAGAGTGAATCTGGTTTTCTTGGTTTTTTTGACTTTGCTTTTTATGCTTTTCTCATTTGGCTTGTAGAACATTACCATTTCTGGCATGCACAGCAGATGGGCAGCAGGAAATAAATGGATAAATAAAATCTTAAATGTCTGAAGCCTTTAAATTGATTACTATGTTAGTTAAATATCAAATGACTAATTTGCATGTGCACATTTCAGCTGAGCAGAATTTATTTTATTTAAAGGTCTGACATATAATCGAGCTTTGTTTGTCATACCCTTTAACGCCCAGATCTTTACATAAACCTAGCTTTAAATAACACAAGCAGCTGGTGAAAACAAGTCTGTGGTAATAACATAGTTACCTTGTATTCCTTCCCAATTCAGAAATAGCTCATGCTGCCTGCATGAATAACAGATATGCTGGGATATTAGATGTCACAAGGAAAAATATCTGCTCTGTCAACATTCATAGTAGGATTAGTTCTAGATAATTTCCTACTGTGCAGTATAGCACAAGTCAGGCAGATCTGCCTTGTGAATATGTGTGTGGGAGGACTTGCTAAAGCCCTGTCACCCTAAAAATCAGGTGCTTTCCCTGTCAATCTCGAACGTCTGAGTTTAGAGCTATATCCTTTATCACACGGATATAAACTTCCACTGGGAGAGAAATGCAGGAGTTTTCTGCATCCACCAGCACACCTGAGTAGCTGCAATGGTGCAAAAAGCACATTGTTTTACAGCTGACTTCCTATTGGAAGCAGGATACAGTGACTCAGAGGATTCAGGATACGGTGACTTGGTTTAGAGGTGAAGTGTTGTAACAGCACAGTAATGCATTATTCCTCCATTTAACTCAGCTTAATCCTTGACCAGAGCATACACTCGTCTACAGCAGCACAGGAAAAGTCACAACCAATGTTTTCAATATTCTGGTGCTACAATGCTGAGTGCTGGGTCCTTGCAGCACCCTTCTTGGCAGCAGACAAAGATTTGCCGGAAGAACCTTTGCGTTCCTATTCCTGCATCCTCAGACCTAGTGCCAGGCAGTTAAACTAAATGATCATTGTAAGCTCCTTTCTGCACCTTTCCTTTCCTTCCTGCACTTTTCCTCCCCTCCCCTTCCCTCCCCTCCCCTCCCCTCCCCTACCCTTCCCGAAACCTTCCCTTCCCGAAACCTTCCCTACCAGAAAAATTCCCTTCCCGAAACCTTCCCTTCCTGAAAC
>VZTZ01029535.1:212101-237430 GCA_013400955.1 Drymodes brunneopygia | reverse complement strand
TCCCCTCTCCTCCCCTCCCTGCCTCTGTTTCATTTCCTTTCCCATTCTTTTTCTTTTTCTACATTGCCTATTTTTTTTCCTTACCTTGTCTTGCTTTTCCCTTTCCTTGTTTTGCTTCTCTGATGTGCAGGTTGAGAGCTTTCTGCTTCCAGGATTATCTCAGCTTTGGATTCCAGGTGGACGATGTGCATCAACAAGTTCTACAGCCCATACAATCCATTAAGACTGGCTTTTAAACTGGGTCAGCCTAATAAAGTCAACTCTCGGGTACCCTCATAGCTGTTTCTTCAGTGCATAATTGTGAATTCCAATGGTTTATTATTATGTTTCTCTGTTGCCAGATGAAAAATGGGAACAGTATGGGGAGGGAATGAAGAACACAGAAAACGCTCAGAAAAATGTAAAGGATATCAGTGTGGATAACAGTTCTTTGATTTTGAGGGACAAGCTGAATGCAGACAGATCTGAACTGCTTCACACTATCTAAAAAAATGCTTCTTTGTAAGCTCCAGATTTAAACTCTTGAAATAATCTCTTTAGAATCTCAACAATATTTGCCTTTAAAGAACATGCAGTACAGCTACATTTAAGTCTATTGGTGAAATATGCTGCTATACAAATTCGTTGCAAGGATACAGAAGAAATGTAAATATTACCAAAAAAAAACCAAACACAAATGAAAGCCTAAACATATCTGTATGAATTATAAGGAAGATTTAATTCCATAATTCAGGCTGATACTCATTTAGAATGCAAAGAATCAGAAGCATACATCAAAAGATGGATCATGATCTGGCACATGTCAAGTAGTCAAGGTTTTCTAAGACAAACAGAGTTTTTATTTTAATTCCAAGTGAAAGTGTCCTGCACATTCTTTTCCATTAAATAAAAAAGAATATTGGATCTTTTCAGAGTAAGCAAATTGTGTATTATTTCTAGTAAATTGTATGTGAGTACACACACTCTTAAAGGCAAACTGTTCAACATATGGGTGCCCAAACACCCACACTCAAAATTTTGCAGACAGTCCTCCACACACCGTGAACTCCACATGTTAATTTATCCAGGAGCTTACACAATTCTTTTAAATAGTCCATTCTTCATCAAGGAGAGTGCATCATTTGTGTTGGGCTACTACTTGCATAGCAATCCAACTTTGCTTTGTATAATTTGACCAGTACAAGTGGTGCAATAGACCTTAGAAACAAATAATCAGCTTTTCTGAGAAGAAAAATTCATTATGATAATCCACAATGCAGAATCATAAGTTAATCCTGTGAATCAATTCACACTCTCAGGAATACCCTCTTACTCAATGATGTCAACCCTTTAACATGTATGAATTATTAATTTTATTAGAATCAGATGAAGAAGTAGTTCTTATTTACTGGTGAAATTATCATTATTTTTTGGCTCTTAAAAATTGCTAAATATGTGAAAATTTATCAATACCAGCTTGTACACTTCTCCCCATTTGTCCTAGACAATTAATAACTGAAAGGAGTTTTTGTTATGGAAGACTTTTAAACATCAAAAATTTTTGAAGATAGGAAATGAAATAAACATTGGATTACAGTGGGTGGTCTGTCATACCGAATTTCAAACTGAAATAAACTCAGAGAAGATTTAAAAGCTCTTTTCCTTGAAACAAAGGTTGAATAATGCCATTCAGCACCCAGATCTTCCTAAGAACTGAAGGAAATCAAATGGAATGACAGAATTCTTATTTAACATTATTCCTGTATCCCCACCACACACACACACACACAAACACACACACACATAGAGACACAAAGATTCAATTTGCACTGCTCTGCAGCAAGTCAAGAACTCATTTTGGTTTGTTTTCCAGTACAAACTGTTTAATAAAAAGAGGTGTTATACCCTATGGGTAAAGGTAGTTTATAGAAAAATTATATTCTTATCACAAGTAGTTTTTCCATTCCCTTAAAGATTAATGTAGCATTTTAAGTTTCATTTCAGTAGAGTGGCTAGGATTTTAGTCCAGAGTTCAGGTTCTTTCCACACAAATGTAATGTGAAGTCCTTGGCCAATTGTGGATGAACTCTTTCTTCGACAATAAGATGGTATAATACATTGGTAATAGCAACAATGCATGACTCTATAAATATTTGTATCTTAGCAATTATCAGTATCTAAAATATGTTCTACAAAACTGGAAAAAAATAAAATTAGCAAACTATAGTGTTTCAAATTAAGCAAAGATACTATATGTAATCTGGAAAGCACAGCACCAAGGTCACAATGCTGGTATGAGGGGCTCCATAACATAAGCACAAGCACTGGAGAAACTTCTCTCCCAATACACTCTGGTTGTTTCCCAATTTCATTTGACTCCTCTGCATAAGTAAAAATAATTTGAGAGTACTAGTTAGTCTCTGAAAAGAATCATGAGCAATGTTCATCCCAGAAATTTCCATCCAAGAAGTAACCAAAGAATTATTATAAAATTTATTATTGTAAGATCTAGATTGCAGCAGCTTTTTTCAGGGGTATTGCAGAAAGGAAATTGTGGAGTTAGGGCAATTAATGTGACAGCTAAAGTTTGAATCTTTCAGAACCAAAAGCTACAGTGAATTTGGAAAGTGCAGCTGCCCTTGGTAACAGAATTCATAGTACCAGCGGAGTATTCCATCCTATGCAGATGTCACAGAAACTGAACTGAATTTTAGATGAGTTATTGAAACAGTAAGTCTGAAGTGGTTATCTTATCTAATCTTGTCTTATCATATCTTATCATATCTTATCTATCTTTTCTTTTCTTTTCTTACCTTTCCTTATCTTATCTTGCACTTCTATTTTGTTGCTTGGGTTTTTTAATAAAAACTAAGGCTTTACTAAGGGTCACCTTGGGTGACTACCAAAGAGACATATCACATCTCTAAAAGGCACATAGTTCTCTAACCAGTCAGCAGCAAGGTGATTGACAGCACTGCTCCACCTTTTAGAAAAACAAAAAATAATAATAAAACAACAAATCAGCATTTGATCCCAGAAATACTAAGAAAATCTAGGGGAGCAACAGGTATTAAAAGTTCAATCCCTTTCTTCAACAACTGCAATATCATTTCCATTATTTCTCCAGGCTCCCATTCTGAATTCAAAGCAATTTATCTGAAGTTCAGACACTGTCAGTGTGATTTAGTTTCACTTTTATGGCAACTGCAGGTCTCTAATAAGTATGCTCCTTTCATTGATTTTGTTACCCTTCAGCTGCTGCTGTAAATGTAATTGAAATTTTTGGATTTTTTACCCTGACCTACCTTTCTTTTCCACTGACAGTAGAGCAACCAGAGGAGATTCCTATGAGTTTTATATACCCTATTAATAAGAAATACAGCTTCTCCTGAAAATGGACTTTGGCTATAACCAATATGACATTGATATTAAAATATCACTAATTTTGTATATACAATTTTACAGCTTTTCAGGTTTTCATGAATAAGTAGTCCAATGAGCAGAGTTTGAATGTTACTTTTGATTTATGCATACGTCATAGGATGTTATCCTCTACTTATCTAGTTTAATTAATAATTTTGCTGGTAACTCTAGCTGTCATTTTAGCTGCAAAGCACTGTTTTCTATCATCTTGGAATACAGGCTGATTGATGCACAGGTTGATGCTTTGTGCACCAATGTCCAAGACAGCATGTGGTGTTAGACTTCTATCTGCTTCGTCACCTATAGATGACAAGGGAATGAAAAATCTTGTTCAAGGAGAGCCTAAATGAAAAAAAAATCAATTGAGGATTTAGTTCTGAAAATGGTCAGGTCTACTCTTCTTTCCAGACAAGATATTTCACAGGCCAGTTCCTGAGAAAGGTTTTGTCCTCCCCATTGGCAACTGTCCCAAGGTGCTCAGTGGCAGGTGATCCAACGAGACTTCCCTGTCACAGGGGGACTGCTGACTGGGATGAAACCATGATTTCACATTGAACTAGAACTGCCCTTATGAAAACCATGCTCAAATATGTCTCAAATGCAACTTAAATGGATATTCAGTGCACAGGGCAGAGTTGCTGGTTGAGGTGTTCGTAGTGGCAACTTATGTGGCCAAGCAGATTACCACATGCAGGACACAGCTACAGCTTTTGTGTATGTGTGATGCAAAGATAAAAGGTGTGTAATGCAACAGGAAATAGAAGTCTCAAAGGGTAAAAGCATCTGGCACTCGTATGCAGGCAATCTTAAGTGACACAACAATTACAGAACTGAGGAATTCAAATTGATAAAAAGGCCGCAGAATGAACTAGAAATCTATAGTCAAAAAAATGAAACAGTAAAGAATTTCATTTCTGTCCCCTACCAAGTTTAACACTGTCCAGCTGCTATCATCTTCATCTAGAGCTGAATGTAGCTGTGTTAGCAAAAAATATAGCCACAGCTTCACACAACATTGCAAACTGTAATCTGTGTTGGAAGTATCCAATCGCTCACTCATAGAATCAATTAATAAAAAGGCATAAAGGGAGTGAGCCTTGTCCATGCACACTTTCTACAGTCATTGTGGGTTTTGATTTATCAAACAAATTAATTGCCTTCCAGAAGAAACCACACTGTTCACAGTTAATTGCACCTAAGGCATTCAACGAGGAAAAAAATTTTACGTGGGTTTAGGTGCCAAGTGTAAGCAGAAGGAACAGGTGCTTCTTCTCAGCCGTAAATCCACAGGTTTCACAGAGAATGACCCAGAACGCAAGCTACTCTGGTGTTTGTGACTTTTTCTTGCTCTTCATCTTAGCTTTTGATATTCAAACTCCTTTAATTTAAGGATCCAATTTTCAGACTATTCTTGGCAGGTCTTTCACATTTTGTCTACCTGTCCTGATGGCAGACAAGTGCTTGTGACAGAGCAGCTGAGGGACCTGCCTGGGCTCCTTGGTGGTGTGAGAATGCTGGTGAGGTGACCAAAGGGAAGCAGCCCTAGTCTGGGGCAGTGGGGGGGAAAACAATGTCTTTTAGCACAGAGGAGCACTGGGTCCCAGTGCAAGACTTGCAACAGCCCAGTCACCACTGTTCAAAAACTAAGGCCCAATACTGCACTGTGACATTCTCTGTACTGCTGTTATGCACATTGGGTACTACTATTGCACAGAACACTTAATTAAGCAAGTAATTCAGTATAATAGGGTGATAAATGGAGCAGTGTGGTAGTACAGTCCTGTGATATACAGAGAAAAAAATTACTCTTATCAAAATCTTAGAAAATCATTGAGCAGCCTCCAAAAAAAGATAAGTTATAGTATTTTCATACTCAAACATTGCTCCTGTTTCCAGATTACTAGTGGATTTGAGGATTTTTTACCATCAGTGGGGCTTAATATATTGATTTCAGTCTGGCCCACTCTGGGTGTTGCAGTTAATTAGCGACCTCACAGTGTGAGGACGTAAGTCTGGCGCTTCAGTCTCTGCTTCCCAGAGAGAGACGGTTATCCTTGACGCAGGGCAGCTGACAATTCTGTCTTTTATTAGCCAAGCCCCAGACATCTGTTCCACAATCACAATCCTTGGATGCATATATATAATGTAATCAAAGTGATAGCACATGAAGTTGCAGTGCCAGATACATTTCATTTCCACAATAGCTGTCAAACCCCGTGCGAAATGAAAGTATTGAGAACAGTGAATTATCACCTCAAAATGTATTTGGAAAACAAAATCTATCCAGCAAATATTTTAACACAGATAAGCTAATGGTTCCTTTGGTGTGGATCTTTGGTATAATGGATATTAATGCTTTTTGACGTCTCATTTCCAATCCTGAAGAGAAAAAGCCAGTGAATCAGCGGATTAGACTCTGAGAGAACCAGTGACTGGAGATAATCACTTTCAGAGCACACACAGTAGGGGCTGTGGTTTCCTCCAGTAGTGGAAAAAGAGTGTGATCCTCTTCCTGTTCAGTCTGCCTTTGTTCATATGTTTCTTTCTCATTTTCCTTCCTTAATCTCAGAATAATATCCCGTCTTGTCTGCTGCCCTAAAGGTTTGCTTAATATAGCCATAAAAAACTACCAGTGTATTTTAAAAGAGTCAGAATAATAAATGTTTAAAGCCATGGTGGGGAGAAAGCTGTAAACAATCAGCACTGATATTTATTTAAACCTTTGTATTTAGTTTAAAGATGAAATGAAATAAAAACACTCTCTAACCAAGAACACATATTTAGACCCTGATCCTTCATGGCTACCAGTGTTGCTTGACAGCAGTCCCATTTCCTAGATATTGAAATAGAGCTTATTTAACATTTTGTAAGACTGGACCCTTTGATACCAACTCAGCAGGGAGTAAATCTGTCTAAGGAGCAAATCTAGTCCAGGATGGTTCACTGTAGTAACATGTAAGGGGAATTCAGCTTCCCAGATGGCAGGGAGGACACATAGAAAGCACATGGTATCATCCACAGAGTTCACATCTCTAGTGCAGAGGACACAAGAAAGCTGCTAAATCTAGATTAGCCTTAAGCTAAAGAAAGAATCTTCCTTCTGTTGTAAAGGAACATCTGCAGAGAAAAGAACTCCATCATTTATTAGCAAATGTGTACCCCATGAGAAGTCCCTTCCCTTACATTTTTCTCTTTCAAAGTAGCAGACTCTGCAAGCCTCCAAACATCTGGCTTACGTGCATCACTGGCATTTCTCCAGCCTTCAGGAGAGAAAACAAGGCAAAAACAAACTCAGACTGCTGTGGAAACAGAAATGTAGGCAAAATGAGAGGCATGTTTCTTATGCTTTTGGGTTTGTCTCCTTTTTTCTCTTTCATTACCTGTCCAGCCCATTCCCAATAAAAGAACATGTAAAATATAAAAAATTGAGTACTTCCTACCTTGGATGCTCTAAAAACTATCAGAGGAGGACAGAGGAGAAGAGAACTTTAGAAACCAGCACAATGTATGCATGCCAATTGGCAGCAGCACTCAGATCAGTACATTCTCAATCAGCAATATTGCCTGGCAGATCCTTCCCCAACGCTCTATGCAGTGAAATTATATCTTTCAATATTTTTAGAAGTTTGGAGGACACTAGAAGCAAAAGTTTCTTTGAAAAAAAAAAGTTGTGAAACACATTTTTCCTCACAATTTGCCTCACAATTCAATACAGAACCAGTGAAAAAATTGCACGGTCTTCATTTTAGGATTCATTCTATTTAATTTGTATTGTATCAATATGTCTTTTTAATATTCCTAATTCTAGCTATTACGATTTCTGTAATACTAATTAGATGCCACGGGCTCTCCTGTGTTCAGTATATCACAAAAAACTGGTTTTAATATCAAATTAGTACCATAATATCTGATTCCCACTGCACTTAATATATACACTTAACAATTCCTTGCTGAAAACAAATATTCAATCAATTATCACCACTAATTCAGTGAACAGATTAAGCAGAAATATCGTCTGAGGTATATTTAGGTAAAGGTAAATACAACGAAGATGTTATAAAGCTTTTTTTTTTACAATTAGTAAAACAAAAAGCCATTCCCTGCTGTTTCTAGAAATACATCATAATATAAGCTCTAATTATATTCAGGTGTAAACTGTAAGTTTATGGACATGAATAAAAGCACACCACAACAGCAAAATTTGTCAAAATCACACCTCTGATAAGCAATGTTCATTATTCTAACTACATATGAGACGCTTGTTGCATGGCTAAAAGGATGACACATACTGATTCAGCTGAACACGTCTTCCCCTGGATTCCTATCTTATCTTGCTTGTTCCTTTCTCCATCACAAGTTTCTTGAATATCCCTCGTTTATATAGCACATTCTTATAGATATGTGTTGTTTGGTAGAACCAAACAGAATGTCAAAGGTAGAAATTGTTTGAAACAAACTATGCATATTAAATATACCGAAATGACAACAGGTTGTAGAGAGAGGAAGTGAAGGGATGGAAAGAAAGAGCCGCTGTACAAAACTGCTAAACTGAGATAGACCATGGGTTCATCTAGACCTATAAACCACCTGTGATTGACCATTACCTTCCTTTTGGTATGATCACTGAGGGACTTTTTTCCAACAGCTTAGACCTACTCAGAAAGACGTGTCAGATGCAGAGCCATTCAGCTCTGAAGGCTCAACAAGTGGTAGTAATGGACATCAGCCATGCTGTTGTATTTTGTCAGAGGTAACCCCTGAAGGCCCTTGTTTGGGTTGGGTTACCAGTCTAGGCAGGTGGAATTTTGAGGGAGGCCAGGTACTGTGGGACTATTTCTTAATGCTGGGCTTTGGTCAATACACAGCAGGTTTCTCCCCTTTCTGAAAGGAGAGCAGAGCCAGTTAGAAAAGAGATATTTACAGAACCTCTGGAAAAGATGTAAGTCATCTATAGAGTATGCTAATTAATTTTATTTCTTACTGTGAGTTTGAGTTTTGCCCTATAGAAATGTGAACAAAAATTTTAATTTTCACTTCATGTGGATATGTAACGCCAAAATTTACTTTGAAATTCAGGTGAGGTTGTATTTGCATAATTATAGAGAAGTGAAATTATAACCACTGGGGTTTGTGTCAAACCTATGCTATTGTATGAATTGACCTTTTTTCCAATAGTTGCATATGTAATAGTGCAGGTTCACTCATGGCACTCAATTGTGCAAAAAAAATGGATGAATTTCCAAGGTTCCTAATTTGTGTTTTGGATTTGTATGAATGGGATAGTTATACATTAGTCCAGATCTCATGGGAAATATTTTTCATCCCTGTATGGTACTTCCTATGCTTTTATGGTATAAGAATCACTACAAAAAAGTTTTTAAATATTTTAACAGAAAACACTATATAGCCAAAGCTCAGTAAAAAATAAGCAGATGTCATTTTCCAACTGCAATCCAATTTATTGCACTAAGTTCAACATTATGGGCATTACTGAGCTAGTCACCTCTTAATCAAAACATGAACAAAGCACACATGGTGCAATTATCTAAGTGGTATAATAGATTATAGTAAAAATACTAAAAACTCATAATAATTAAAAATTACTGAGAATCATTCTCATTTCTTTGTGCTTTCCAGCAGACAGTAACAGATAAATTAATAGCTTGTTTAAAAAAATTACTGTAACAGAAACTACCTTAAATGGGTAATGCTTTGACAGCTTTGGTCAAATAAGTACTGATCTAAGTCAGCAAATACCTGATATCACCTCCTCTTTCCTGGACAGGTGTCTAGGATCTTGAGAGGAAAAAAAAAAACCCACCTTATTAAAATAATGTAAAAACCCAAAAATGTTTGAAAAAAAAAAGAAAGAAAGCATCAGGTGTGAAACTCCAATTCTAAACAATTGTCATAAAAGTACAGAACAGCAGCCATTGCCTTTCAAAAACCTGCATCAAGATAGGAAACACAAGAAATACAGCCATGGGGTTGAGATAGCTACCAGATCCTATTCATGACTTACTTACCCAGCAGCTAACTGAGGCACCAGTTCAGTACCAGGATCCATGTAAATGGACAGAAATATTCTCACTGTCCTGATGACTCCTCTGGGGATACCCAGAGGTGTGAGCACCTACCTATGGAGACACAGCTGCAAGATTAGGGGTTAGTTGAGGCTCTCCTGTCAGAGAACAGCATGTGACACCTTTACAGTGTCAAGGGAGGAGAACAAAGCAAGTCAACATCACAAATGGTTTGTTCCTTGAAGAGTCCATTGGTATTAAGAGTCCATTCAAATGAATTATTTCTACTTTATTTAGTTACTTTGGAAGCACTTCTCCATACATAACACGTCATCTATCTTAAGAGTCACTAGATGTTAAGTCTTTGGCTTAGAAAGTCAAAAGAACAGTATTCTACAGACATAAACACTTCCTAGCACAGTTCAGAGTTCCTTTGTTGTTTTCAATTGAAAAAGAAAAAGATAAGAAAAAAACACCATTTTTCTTCAAAATCACAATTCATTAAACATAATTGCCCAGAAAGTAAAATACAAAATAAATCTTTCTTACAGTCTTTACAGTCAAGTACAATGGCACATACAATTTTTTTTCCTTCCAGTTGTACAGAATTTTCAGAACAATGAGTTATTACTAGAGAAGCTGAAAGTCAAAATTGATGTCATTGGTCTTGGTAGCAAAAAACTTTCACTTTTTTTTGCAAGAAATATATCCTCAGTAAAACGTTACAGTGCTTCTCTGAATATTTCAACAGGAAGAAACACAAATAGCAAACAGGACTTTCAAACTTAGCAGAGGAGAAACATGAAAAATAGGAGCTTTTTATAACCCTTGATATTCTGAATTAAATCTGTCTGAATTGAGCTCCTCTTTAAAGTACAATGTGGAAAACATCATGTAAGGAGAAAAAAAGGGTCTTCAAAGTTAATTTGCCACAAAATAAATTTATTTCTCTTAATCTCATGTTCTGAATATAGATTACACTTGAACAGCTATTGGAGAATGAATTTCAACATTGCTATGTCAGACCAGTCCAAACTTAAGAAAAATTGCTGAATTTTTAAGACTTTTCTGCTTAATCAGAATTACCTAAATGCCATCAGATAGTTAAATGTCACTGAAACCATAATGATATGCAAGTTACTTGAACTAGAGAACAACACTTCTCAATTTCAAACAAAATCTGAATTTTATTCATCATTCCTGACTACAGTGGGAGAAAGTACATGTAAGAAAGACCTGGAATAAGGATTTCCATCAACTCCCAAATTAATTTGTACAGGGCTGTTCCTAAAATATGCAGTTTAGGATTTTGATCAATGTACTTTCAACAAAGAATAGAACTCTCAAGTTATAATATGAACATAATCTGGTTTTGGAAACCAAATTACAAAGAAATTAGAACATGAATATTGTCTGGTTACCCAATCCTGCTAGGTAGAAGAACCAGGAAATAAAACATATGAGCATTATTATAGCTAAGACATATTTTCTGTTTATATTGCGATTTTTTTTCCAATCAAAGCAGAATAAAATAGTTCTGTAAGAAAATATCCTTACAGAAGTTTTAGAAAAAGCCTAAAACATTGATCATGAATAATTCAAATTTGTTTAGAATTTATTCGTTTCACAATGTAAGACAAAGCATTGGGAAACATATTTTTATGTTTAAGTAATATTTCATTTTACCTCATGAAAAAAAAAGCTGGTATTTACAGGCAGCATTATGCCTCTAAACCAGAGCTTACTGCTTGGTTGCATTGTACAGATTAGTTGAGATCAATAAGAGCACAGAAGAGAATTCTAGGAAAGTAACAAGGTGCATCCAAGAGCCAAAAGAGCCAAGAGGGTTGTTGAGTAGTCCAGAAAAAAAAACAAGAAAGACTCCAGGAAAATTGCCGCAGTAATCCCAAATGATACAAAATAAGCATGTCAAGAGCCAGTGCCAACCAGGCCAAGAATTCATTAAATTATGTTCTGCCAAGACATGCTCATGAAGTAGTACTGCAGGGTGAAGCAGGACAAGCTAAGACCAGATGGGATTGCCAACAGATTGCATATATCTTTGAGAGAAACAAGTCAGTGAATTTATTTAATGGTGCATGAAATAGAAATCTATAATAAAGTTTTTTAGCCAATGAACAGCTGAAGATCAAAATTATCTTTTCAATTCAGATGGACTGAAGTGTTACTTTTTGAAACTGAACTGAAACCCAACTGGATTTTATGAGTATGAATAACTGTCAGTGAACTTCAAAAATATCTGCTTAGTAACATCAAGAAAAATTACTAATCTCAAGGATACAATTCAAAAATCCTGGCTGAATGGTGGGGAAATCAGCAAAGAAAAGGAAGACCTGATTCTTAATTCATCACCAAGTTCTCTCACGGAAAAGGACCTTCCTTCTCTTCTCCTATCTTCAAACTCCTGCTGCAAACCTTATACATTTGGTGTACCAACACAGGATTCTGTACCACATAGACTGAAAGTCAAGATTTGCCTAAGAGAATATTTAAACTGTCATAAATAGATTCACAGAACTATTACAGTTTCTTTCAAATCTTCTTCCAGAGTGAATTAATGTCCTGGTTTCNTCTTCTTATCTCAGCCCACAAGTTTTACTTTTGATTTTTCTTCCCATTACTTTGGGGTTGAGAGGAGAGATGAAGATGTGCAAGCAGCTGTGTGGTGCTTATTTAAGCCATCTGGGCTTAAACCACAGCTATCTCTTGCAAGGTAAATTAATATTTACCTACCTCTCTAGGATGTTGTGGGATTTAAATAATTAAATATCAGTAAGGTACTTTGAGATCATCAGATAAAATATTATGTTTGAACACCAGATATCATTCACTGTTATGATTCATCCCATGCCTTTATTGCCACGTTATAGACTCTCTAAAATTAGCATCTGAAAGTTCTTCAGGAGTTATTGAAGCTTGTAACCAGTGACTCATGTTCCACTCTTGTGTCTTGCAAGTTGTCTTTGCTCTCATGTCAACCAAACAGCAGACAAAAATAATTTTGCAAATGGTCGTCTCTCATCTTATTTTTAACTCTCTGAAAACAAAAATTCCTCCACACACAGACACTAAGCTTTTTTTAATTCTTGAATATAAACAACAGTATGCAAAAAACATATTTACAAGAAGACAAAGATGTCAAGGTTTGTAAGCCCATATATGTTACTAACTTCATGAAAATTATCCAAAAAAAGTGCCAGAAGTTTGTCAAACCACAGCACCACAGCTGGTTCAGTTGGAAAACTGTAAATATATGGACAGCTGAGTTCATTCTGTGTGTTTTCTATTCCTACAAGGATTTGTCTATTTGCTTGCTGCAATTATTTGACCTGAGAGCTATCTAGAACTATACCACCACAAAAGGTAGAGATGGGCTGTAAATAATATTTAGTTACTTCTGTACAAATTATACTTATGATCATAAGTACAGCAGTTTTTGCACTTTCATCCTGGAAGTCAACTAATTTTAGGTAAAGCAATTCTTTTAATTCAGAAGCTCGGGAATGACTCTACTGACTGTCATTTCTTATTGATTCACTCCTTCTTAGAGGGGAGAGAAAAAAAATGAAAAATCCCAACAAATTCCCTGTTGTAGTAGGATGTATTCAAACTATTGCAGGAAAAAATCCAATTTTCATAAGAACCATAACAGAGGGGTTTAGATTATTTTTCTTGTCTGGTATCTCATCTGAATTATGACAATATTGGCATATTTTATGACATTCAAAGGTATGCTATACAGCTGCACAGATCAGAAAAAATGCTCCTTAATTCAGTAATTTTTTGATTAGGTATCTAATGAAAAAAAAATTAAATAAATACATCTATGAGCTTGATAGAGAAAAAGCATTTAAAAACACTACATTTTAGTTTAAATCCTCAGAGGGAAGACAGACTTCTGCTGGAAGCTGGTAAGTAGTAAAAGTGCCTGTAAAAGTAATAGGAAAGAGACTTGTACCTTTATGACAGCGTTGTAAAAGCCTTGAAACAGTAAACCATAAACATACCAAACTTTGACATACATTGCAATGCATTTGATGAGTTGTTTTATCAGGAAAATGAAGAGAAAAGTATTCAACATGTCTCCAAATTCCCTCCTTTTTTGAAGCACTATCCTTTAATACCATGTATATAGAGATTTCCAGTTCTCCCAAGACACAGAGAATGAACAATTTATTAATGGCAGGTCTGTTCTGTCTTTTGCTAGACCTAAAAGCAGAAAGTCTACAGTGAGCAATCAACCTATTACCAATACTTCTGCCAGAGGTCATTGACAGAATTGCTGCAAAAAGCATTTAATGTTCACAAAGTCATAAAACTCCCATCATGGTTGAAGCTGATGGTGTTTTATTTGTATAACCTTTGGTGACATATTGAATTTTATAGCCTGTAGATTTGACTGGCTATAATGAGTTGAGCAGTTTCGGAATCAGAAAAAAAACCCAGGCAGTTTACTAGAAATTTGATTTTCTTATTATTGGTTGCAGCAGTAATCATATGATGAACCAGAAATGCAGCAGAAAACTTCAGGTTTGAAAACGTACAGGAACTTCTGTATAATTACCACTATTCTTGAAATAATCACATGTCCAGATTGTGTTATTTCCTGTGATCACAAGTAGTTGGATATTTAAGCAGACATTTCTACATACAGCAATAAGATTTGCAATAGCCGAGGGAAATGCACTAGTTTGGCAACTATGAATAGGTATTTAGCTCTTTGCTGGTGGATATTATATTCCCTATGAATCTCAGTTCTATATTTTAAAGCTCCAAATCCAAAGTAAAATAGTATAAAAATAGTCATAAAAATATGACTATCCCCACTTAATATTCAGAAATTGTTTTTCCTGTGTCTCATTTGCAATAGAAATATTGAGGCTTAGTAGATCTTGGATTCTAACATTTTTAAGTCTTTTGAAGGGATTTTGTTAAAGCTGCTGCAAGTGATAAAATGTCTGGTCTACCATTTTGTATTGAACATTTCATGAACACCCACATTACTCAGGCAAGCTAATTTATGTTCTTGGCAGAACTCGCCATGTATTTTGGAACACATTTTTGCACATCCCACTTGAACTGAGTTTATGAACAGATATTTAGAGTAAAAGGCTTCCTGTTCCACATGATGTGCCATGGAGCATTACTGACATTGAAGGGCACCATCCAAAAATGCAAGACATAGGTATTTCTTCCATTACTCAGATTATACATGCAAATAAGATTACCATAAAGGTATGCATATACATTAGATGTCCAAGACACCATCAGTTCTTGCTTCCAAACATAAATATATAAAATACTGCTCACCAAAACTAAGCTTTTGTACTTTTTTTGCATAAATCTGAGGACTAATTTTTTAGTAAACCAGTATTTTTTCAAATAGTCAAATAATACAAAGAGACCTGTAATGACATATCCAAGGAAAAGCTGCAAGCACCAGAGATAAGATCAAAACAAGTAGCATTCCATAAACATAACATGAATTTATAATAAAATCAATAACTTTGCAGTAATTTGTCACAAGGCTAACATGTAATATGACAATGTTACAAAATTAGGCTGGATATCTATAAAATTGCCTGGTTTATCCATTATTGTGAAAATCCTTCTAACACTGACACATCAGGGATTTCAGTTTTCCAGTACTGAATTCAAAGAACAAAAAGTGGTTTCCACTTGAGGAGAAGTAATTTTTTTGCTGTGAGAGAAGTATGGAATATTCATCTTTTTAATGGTTTAAGGTTCTTGGAAAAATAACTAAGCTACAGAAATAAACAACATCAGGAGAGGGGAAGTTTTCCTAGTGTTCATATAATCTCAATGGATTTTAACTTCAAACCCCAGATTATTTAAAATGAAATCATGAAAAATGGATCCAAATCTCAGATATTTTATTGAATCACCTTAGATTGCAAATGGATTTTACACTTGAGAAGTTATCTGCATACGATTTTACATGGTCAGTAGCAGTAGCATTCACATTAGAAACCTCCATTCCATTAGCCTTACCCCAAAATGTCTTAAAGAGTGTTTACCAGAAATTACATTTCATGAAATTATATTTTAGTGTCCAGGATTTATTGTGTAACCTTTTTTCTGAAGAACTGAAAAAGAGGACAAAGTACCTCACCTTAATAGATGTTTTGGGCTTTTTTTGTATCCAATAAGAACTGTAGCTGAATTCATATAAACTTTGGAAAGGAAAATTGCAGACATAGAGTTTTAACTTGGGCTTACCTCTCAAGAAATGGTTCTCTGACTCATTGTGGGGAATATTCTGTAAACATCAGCTCAGTGATCAAGAGATAGATGGGAATATTAGGAGCTTTACGAAAAGGATGAGAAAGTATTACGGAGAAAAAATACATGGTGCCCATATATTGAATTCTGTGAACAATATCAATTGCTCCAACTTTGAAAACAAAAAATACATAATGAAAAGCTATGTATGAGGTGACAAAGATGATTAGCAGAATGAAGCATCTTACAGTAAAGGAATAAATAAATTAAAAAGGATTTTTCAGCTCAGACCATAGAGAAATGGTACAATGGAAATATACACATTCTAACTGGTACAGAGAAATCAAATATGGATCTCCCTCCTCTGTCATAATACAACTTTTTTTTAATCCAGTGTTTCTGCTTGATGACCTTGATGTTCACCTAAACTTGAGGAATGCAAATCACTTTGTTTATTGTTGTAGGCTTTTCCTTTTATGCTAACATTTTCTGTCAGGCTCTGCATGTTATGACCTTAGGTTGGAGCTGGGATAGTCATACTTTCAGCTGTGGAGCCAGGACCATAATTGAGTCTTGCACTGTGTAGGTAGCAAGGTGCCTCTTCAAAACAGTGAAATTTACTGTCTCTAGTAATAAAGATATGTATATTTGAAAAGAAAGATCTTGTGCAAAACTGTTTGCTCTCAAATCAGGGGTATTAATGTATTGCTATGTTTTTGCAAATTAAATATTAACTACATCAAAGAAATATAATTTTAACTATTTTTTTTGGTATATTATCAGCAGGTTTAATGCATTCTCCTAGAAGCTTTTTCTAGAAGCTTTTTCATAATTTCACTTTAGGCAAAATATATTCATGTATAATCCCTTTGTATAATTCAATAAAATCCCTCTGTGTAATTCAGGTTTGTTACATCTCCAAGACAAGATCACTCAATATTTAAATATTGATATTGTTCTCTGTCTACACCAGAGATCATTCTTATGCTTTTTCTATGCCTATTTCAATGGGCAAGAGTGACAGCACAAGACCTTCTCAGCACAAGCAAAAAAAACCTGTTTAGAACAATTCCATTGTAGGCAGGAGACGGGAGAAAAATTGCAGAGTCCAGATGCAACTTTCACACAGGTTGATCTGAACACTGAATTGCTGATAAACCAAGTAGCTCAAATGGTATAGGCAGAACTCTGAGACAAAAATCTGTAATAGATGCTGGGAGGAATTGTGGTTTGACATTGATGCTCCCCAAAATAAAGCCTGTAAATTCTTCCACGCCTGAGTGCTCAAGAGAGATGTCTTTTATATTAACACTTCTTTAGCTGTGCCCTTTTCCAGCACTTCCTTCGCCTCTTTTCACAGTTCCATTGGGCAGCAGACACAGGAGCAAGAATAACCTACTCTTGCAGTGCCATTTCACCAGTTTTTCAGCACTAAGACATCTCCTGCATTACAGGTCATATACAGATGGACCCAAATATTAATTCTCCAAGAAACTTTGGGTTTTCCAGACATATTAATTTACTTTCTCTAACAATTTCATTATTTCTAATTTTTTTTTATTTTTGCAAACTAATTTTTTGATATCACAGGTGTGTTTAGCTCCTCCTTATGACCTGTCATTGACAACACTCTTTTCAAGAGTAGTGAAGAGTATTTTGAAATTAGTCTTTAACTAATTCAGGTCCTATCATTCGTATCAAACTCACAATATTTTGCCAGTTGTCATTAATTTTTTATTTAAGTCAGACTGAAAAGCTTGTTCTAATGTTTGCATTCAGGCAGATCTAAAACTGTTGTCAGATTAAGATTTCATCATACTTTGCCAAGGCATTGCAGAAATCCAACCCTATTCACTGTGTTATTTTCATGCCCTAACTTAGTACTTACATAAAAAGGGGATGTAGACTCCTGAGCTAATTTGTATCATCAATGTCAGTGACATAAAGACTTGATATTTTTTCTTATTCTACTTGCAATAAATCACTCTCCTCATTAAAATAAGAATTTCTATACATTTCAGGAAATTTGCCAGCATGTAAATCTAAACAATGAGTTATTTCTAATATTAGGGTTTTTTATAAAAACATTATCAAAATAACCAACCTCCCTTAAACATATTGCATCAGCCTATAAAATGAAAGGATAAGGTGAAGGGCTTTTAGCAAAGCAAAAAAAAAAAAAGAACCTGCTCATAAAGTCTCTTGTTAAATGGTTGTGGAAGCTTTTCCTATAAATTCTTCTTCATTAAATATGAATTATAGCTCTTTAAATTGTGCTGGTTTGAAGATCAGACAGGCTTTGCTTTACTCTACTGCTGCATATCCACAGGCAATATAAATCTATTGTAAAGTTAATTTAAAAAGTCAACTTGGCAAAGTAGATCTGTGATGATTTGATCCTATGCTATGTAATTAAAAGAATGTTGCACTGACTCCAGGAAATGTTCTTTACCAGAATACCTGGGACATATATTTTTTTCTAGTTTGAAGATGCTGGGTGTAAGAGCCATTAATCATAAATAGTTGGGCAATGGTCTGACCTGTTCTGCTTCCCCTTTCAGGTAATTCCATTTGATCTGTTGACACTATTTATGGTCTCCCAAGAGAAAAACTTTTGAAAGGGCACAGCCCAAAGAAGCAGAAGCTTTCAATTTCCAGAACAGATTATTATATTATGGGAACTTACTAGGAAAGGCGGGGTTGCTGGTAGTCTGCAATAATATCCTGATGTAATTCAAAAACTACAAGGCAGTCAGCATCCTACACAGGATATTTTTCTCCTAAGACCTGACACAAAATTGGGACCCTAGAAACTAATATGATTTATAACTCTCAGGAAAAAAACATCATACACCAAACTGCTGGAAAATATTTATATTTCAGTGGTAACTGTCACAACAAATATGTCTGATGTATTAAACCAGGTTATTAGACACTGGGCACCTACTTTACTGTCAGTTTTCATGGCAAATACATGTGCCTCATTAATGTTACATTTCAGCATAATTCATGGTATAGCACTAGGTCATGTTTTTCTTGAGCTGCATTGCATATAAAGAGGCATCATTAAAGAACACTTTTAGAGTGTTTTACACTTTCCAACTCTCAGAAGATAAATCCTTTAGACAAGCCTATCATTTCCCAATTTTTCCTGGGTCAAAGTGAAAATGATTCATATGCCAATCATTTCATCTTGGGACCTATAACACAATAACATAGTATCAAACATGACATCAGAGTTGATGGAAGAGAAAATATCATGCTTTATTGACATTATTATTTTAAACATTCCTTGCTCTCAGCAAAGTGGCATAAAGTGATTTATTTTCCATTTGCCTGTAAAAGGGAAATTGACTTTTGAAGCACGGTGTACTAACAAGTAACATCTCTTTCTACGTGTATGTCAACTAAAATGTCCAAAAATAGCATTCTTTTTGTGGCTTAATTATGCTAACAGTTCCCTGAGTTTTAGTAAATAATACAATATACTGGTAAGTGATATACTTTAGTTTAATAACAAAACAAATTTTTTTCTACACCTAAATATTTTTCATTCTATTTTGAATAGGTAGAAGTTAATGCAAATTTCTGTCCACGTTTTCAGGAAACTGTTTAGAAAATTAAAATGTATCCTAAAGTGTTCAGGTCTGTATAATATAATAACAGAAAGGCATTGGTGGGAAGTTATGCAAAAAAAGCACAGTAATAAACCCCAACACAGCGGATTTATCA
This sequence comes from Drymodes brunneopygia, assembly GCA_013400955.1. Lineage (NCBI taxonomy): Eukaryota > Metazoa > Chordata > Aves > Passeriformes > Petroicidae > Drymodes > Drymodes brunneopygia. Next base: position 218,009 of record VZTZ01029535.1, on the reverse strand, counting down.
GGAGTTATTAAAACATCTTTATATACACTGTTTTGACTAACAGGAAGGAAAGGAAGGAATGAAACCTCCTAATTTTAAGACTCCTCCAGGAGGACATATCCAAATATAATTTATATGATGAAGGCAATAAAAGGGAAATTACAGAGTACATTACTGAGCGTATTTCATCAGACTGATGTGTTCACAGAATTTCCTGTCAAAAAGAGAGTCAGTATCACCTGAGTGACATATTAGTGACCAGATATTTAGGACTGGAGAATTGGAGGTATTTGGGATCAAAATAAATAAAATCAGACAGTACACAGCAGAGGATCAAAAGTTTGTTCTGCAGTTCCTGTATGGCTCTGAAATTCCTCTCACCTTAGCCTGCCTTTCTGATGATTTCCAGCTCATGTAGCTAAATTCTTTTCTCTTCAGGCTGCTGAAAATGAGAGTTTGAAGAATGGAGCAATGATGAAAGGGAGAAAGAAATATACGTTTCTTTCAGTTGCCTGGAATATTGATTCCATATTGGATTTTACTGTCACACTCTAGTTCTCTTTGAGGTACTCATTTCATTTTATTTTTAAATTAGAAGAGGGGCACTGAGAATAAACATACTGAAGGTGAAATCATGTTCAATAAAATTCAAAGACTCATTGTTTCACTGCAGTAGAAACACTTTTTTTTCCTGAAACTTGTATTAATATATTTGTGAAAACAGAAGAATAAGGTGTAATCCTACACTACTAGTAAAACACACTAAATTTCCTCAGACTAGCAATAATTTACATACAATAGCTTGACAAACAATTCATTAGAAAACCTGTGAGGTTTTTTCTTCCTTTAATATTTATGTTTAACTCTCTACTATTAGGATTATGCATTGCCAATATCTCAGCTGAGATGCTTGGTTGAAAAGACTTTCAGTTGAGTTATTTTATAAGCAGCTGAGAGCCACACTGCACAGGGACACATTGAGATTTATTTTATGAAGATTTAGATTTATTTTATGCAATACAATGTCAAATTGCCTACCAAGCCAAGAACAGTTTTTTTGCTCCCACAGTATTCAGGAACTGCTGTTTAGCATAAAGGGAGTAGTTTGTGCCAGAAAACCAAACATCACTCTTTTCGGTACTAGGAGACAAAATTTCCTAACAGTTCTTAAGAACTAATGTTTCTAAGTCATGAGATGTGAATATTCATATCTCAGGACCTGATCCAGAAAAGCTCTTAAGCATAAGCTTAACTTTTGCCATGGTCTTAAGTGATTTGTTGGATTTGGGCCCTGAAACACATAACTACAAATCTTAGTCATCTGATGAAAGCAGCAATTCTAATTGCTGTATTAGTCAATATTTTCTATTTTTGTGAAAGGCACAACAAGAAATTTGTGTCACTCATACAAATATGGGACTTTTTTGTTTGTTTTGGGAAGGTTTAGGTTAATTTTTAATGTTAAAATTAATAAAAAATGTCTTCAGCTTCAAAGTAATCACTTAATACTCATTAATTGTTTGAATGCCCTTAATAAATTCCTATTAATCTAGCTTACTATCAAGCTGTAAACTTTAATCTCTGAATTATTTACTTTATCATAGTAGTGGGTTAATGGCATACTAATAGAGAACAAGAGTTCTACTTAAGTGAGCAAACCCAGAAGTACATAAAACCTTAGTGGGATCTTAAAATATATAGACATAAAAATTCTCAAGGCCAGAAATAAAAGCAAATGAGCAGATCCTGTATTATATGTACATAAGATGAAATTAAAATTAAAGTACTTCCTCAATAGTACTGCAGTTGAAAAGAACAGTTTATAGACATAAATTACTTGTATTTATACATTGCTACATACTCTACATTTAAGTGTATCTTTTACTAAATACTTCATTTTAGTCTCTAGTTCACTATAAGGAAACAAACAGCACATCACATATTTAAAACTTATGTCTGTACTTCTGCTGTGTAGAACATTATGTTTAACACTGTCAGGGACAGTGACTCCAAAAAACAGTCAGAATTTGGCACATTTTTATAGTGCTTTTTAAAGATGGAGTTAGTAAACAGGTACAGAGGTTCTATTTTAGCCTATTCTATTTTAACCTTTCTACTGAAAACACTAACACACTATATACTTTCTTTATGATTGTCTGAATCTTGGGGTGATGTTTCAAAGCCAGGCACATTCTTTTCTCATTTAAACATTTTAGTACCCAATATGCCTTACTCTCTCCTGCTGCTTTTCATTGCACTCCAGGGTCTTGCCTCATTTTATTTCTGAACTGTATTGCACAGGAACAATCTGATTAGGTACATAGTGATTTTCAGTTTTCCTCAATCAACTGAGTTAATTCCATAAAGCAGAAGAGACTATGGAAGATGCTGTGACTCATTCCAGGCAGAAAAACCTCTCTGCAGCTCTATATGCTTCTACAGGCACTCTTCTGTGTACTGAGCAGTTGGCCTCTGTCTACAAGTTATTGTGAAAAATATTGTAACTGAGTTTTCCCTCCAGACAACACAATAATGTACATGCTGGGAATACTTGAACATTTATTTCTGTATCCTGGAATTCATTTGATATTAAGAAATTCATTTATTTTGTTCATTTGTGATGTAAAAAGAGAAATCAGCCCAGGATCTGAGAGAGATCAAAGATGAACATACTCCTAGAGGCTATATTGTCATGTCTAAACTCTTAATTTTAACATGCAAGGAGCTGTTGCATTTTCTATTGTTTAACATTATTTATATTTCTTCTCCACCACATTACAGTACAATATGTCCTAAAGGCAAGCATTCTCTGAGATCTGAGGGCTCAGTCTGCTATGCCACTCCTTCCCTATAACCTCCAGTGAATACACTGCATGATGGGAGCCCTGGATAATGAGTGAGGACAGCAAATGTAGGCCACAATACTGTTAAATCTCTTTTAATTGTATGGCTCAGAAACTAACTAGACTGTAATCTATTTGACATTGTATTAAAGTCCTGCATCAAGTATATACTTAGGCTTGAAATCGAATAATTCAGAAATAAAAATCACGCAGCCAAAGAGGGATATGCAGTAATGTGAAAATCATAGTTATACATAAATAAATAAATATTTATATTTATCTATCTATGCATATATACACACCTATATATACCTATATATACACATATACATATGTCTTTCTGTATGAATGTAGGACAGGAGCAGTTGCACTGCCAAGTAAAAAATAAAATGTTCGAATTTAGAGGAAGACAATTTTAAGGAGGCTACTTTTAGGAGCCATAAACAGATCTTCAATCTGCTGTTTCTTTTTGTAGTCTACAGAGTCTGTATGTCCAACTTAAAGGAGCAGGAAATAATGAATCATAGAATAAGCTTTCCTGAGAGATGCAGTGATATTTTGGAATAAGGGTATGCTGATACCTCGTCTGGAGAGAGGTTTGAGGGAAAGGCTGGAAGATACTCACGGGAAGCAAAGCTATGTGAAAAACAGTAACTCATGATAGAATATTACTTTCCTGTTATCCTCTTGAACCTACAAAGGAGGAAATAGATTGTCAAATGTTTTCACACAAAAATCAGAGTATCTCACATGTCATAACATTTTGCACAAAAGACAGAATGACCCTGCAGTTCATGCAGCAAGGTCTAGGGCAATAGTAAATCTGCCTCTGTCTGCTCAGGTCTTCTACAGTCAACAAGTACAGAGAGAGGTGAGTATAAAACCAAAAGGTTTCTAAAGAAAAGAGAAAGACATAGGTGATGTTTGTTTTTCTCCACATGATTTTGTTGGCATACCATGTGCCATACTTTAAAGAAATTGTTCCTGGTGCCAAATGTTTTCCTTCTTACAAAATAAAAATTAATCCTAGCAGACTGTTTTCTTCGCAGTTTTTTTTCTCAAATCTGTAATGTTTACAAACAAGTCAACACAATGATCACTTCCCATAAAAACGGGAGATTTGTAAATTCCCTTCATTACTCCAATTATCCTGCTGGGATCTTTGCTGTGATCTTTGCTGGGATCTTTCAGCAGTCATCAGGTAAATACTTTGTGGGTTCTTCTTTCTTGTGCTTTAATCATTTCTTTTTGGAGCATACACTGAAAGACATGGCTAATTTGATCACAGCCCATAATCTTACTTGAAATACATTTTTAACTATATTATTTCAAACATCAGGTTATCTAGATCTTTCTAGATAAACATAAACAATATCTTAGATTTTTGGGATATTTGTATTTTTTTCATGTTTTTCAGTGGGATAGATGTAGGTTAATGTGTTAAAGTCTATTTTATACTGATGTTCCTTGAATGTTGTTTTCGCAAATATTTTTTCCAGCAATCTCAGATAGAAAATATTTGCAATAGTCAGGCAAAAGCTATTAAAACAATCAAGTATTTTAAATACCTGATGAAAAGTCATAAGGATACTTCTTGTTGCATTTTCCCAGAACATATAACATAAACATTGTTTTGTGTTTACAAAGCTCTCCACAGGATCTGGAGTCTAGTTGGGCTTCAGGAATGGAAAATGTTCTTTAGTCACAAACCATTTCATTCATCTCAAGGCAGTCCTTTTAAACAGAAATCAACAGGTAAAATAATAATGTTATAATTTAAGCTTTGTGACACCACTTCATCTCTTTAAAAATATTTGAATAAAACATGTAGTTAAAGACACTAAATAAGAGCTAAACGGTCAATTAAAAAGTTTTTAACACATTTTAAATTGTAAAAGAAATCATACATTGGGTAAAGCATGTTCATTAAAGGACAGTAGGACTACACAGCAATATTTGTTTCTATGGAAAGCAAGTGGCTGAACAAGCATTTTAAAAGCATGTGTAAGAAAATGGTTTTCATCTTATTATTGGACAAAAGCATTTTCACCTTTAGAGTAAACTTTGTATTTACAAATATTCATTGCTTGTAGATGTTACCTTTAAAGTGATGGATGCAGACTACAAACATTGCTGAACTTGAAAAGTGTTGAGGGACTTTTCTGGTGGTGATGGCTTCAGTAGGGAGACCTCAGCATCTTATTGGACTTCACATAAAACCCAATGAAATATGAAGACCAATTCATTATATATCATTTTAAGCAAGATATTTTTCTGAGATTTTCCTGTGAAATATGGCAATAAATTTGTACAAACATTTGGTAAATTAACCTTCTTTTGTTCTCTTTCTACTAGCTATAGGAAAAAGCTCTAGCTCTATTTCAGTCTGTTCCACGAACACCCACATTCTGATTATTAAAGAGAAGTGTAATGTCCCTCATGCTTACTTTGGTTACTCTGTTTTGCTCTGCCCAACAGGTCAAACACCATAAATTAGTCACTTAGTCTAGTCCAAAACAGATAGGGAGCTGGCACACCCAGAGATTGGAGCTGTGTATTCTCACCTTAGGCATGACTGTTAACCTAACCTGACCATCAAGAAACACTGTTTTTGTTAGGTTTATTAGCAAGGAATATAAAGGAGCTTCAGCTAATACAAAAGGCTTTTCAGCCTGCAGATCAGCTAGAACTTTCAAACTCGTACCCCTTGGGAGCACTTCAGAGTAGCAGTGACAATTTAAAAACATTTATGAAGACAAATAATTACCTGGTAAGCCTTTGTTTAAAATTCAGGCATGACCCACTCTGGATTGTTTTCAGCTCATTCAATTTTTTGTAAATTGCAGAAGAAATGTCTATTTATTATTATCAATACCAGGGAGCAGTGAAGAACACTAATTTTTGATGGCCTTTGAACACTAGGAAGGATGGGAAGGCGTAGGACAAAGGGTAAGTTTTTTCATAGATTACTTCTAGTTTTAATATTGTAAATCAGGGAAGATGATTAGAATTCTCTCCCTAGTATTGATAATAATAAATAGACATTTCTTCTGCAATTTACAAAAAATTGAATGAGAAATGTCTAT
>VZTZ01029535.1:178998-211325 GCA_013400955.1 Drymodes brunneopygia | reverse complement strand
GATGGTTGAGTTAATAAAAGTGGAAAAGGTCTTTAAGTTTAAAGAAGTGCACTATTAGAAAGTAAATTAGAAGAAAAAAAAATTGCTAAGGCTGTTTTCTAATATTTGTCCTTCACCTTAACACAGTCCATTTGGCATACAGTGCCACTAAAAGGTGAGCTATAAAACATATTAAAAAATTAAATTAAATAATAAAAAATAAAATTAACTCTGCCTTTGTTTAAGGAAACTGTGTTTTTAATAACTAGTCTCAGGTAAAGATATTTAAATAAGCTTCAGAAAACAAATAATCTAAAAAATAAAAACACTTGCTATTTCCTTGTTGATCAAGTTAGAAGGCAATTTGAAGAAGAAAATCTATTTTTCCAATTTGATATCTTATATAAAATNAAAAAAAAAAAAAAAGAATTGCACTTGGAAATTGCCCGATCCAGACCAGGAGTATGATTTTCAAATATGAAAAGGATACTGTAAAGGTAAGTTAAAAATAAATCAAAGGAAAAGATCACAAGACATCAAATTTGTAGTCCGCCTACGAAAAAACCCTCTCATTCTCAGTTACATTGTACACATCACAGAAAAAGTCCCTCTCATGGCCCAGAATTTAGAACAGTTTGGAAGAAAGGACGTACAGCTGCCAAGAACAAGGAATGCAGAGAAAAGCTTGAATGGGTCAGGAATATGAGAATACCCACGAATGGCAGGCAGCCACTGCCCTGCAGGACTTTTTCAGACAGCCTCAGCTCAGTGCTCAGCGGTGACACAGCCACTGTGAGCAGCAGGACACTCCTGACAGCACGGGTCTTTGTTAGGCTAAAACCTGATCTGTACAGGGGCTGTATGGAGAGGGTCAAGCCAGAAAACCAGGAACACGCTGGGGGTGGTATTTTACTGCACGTTCAGACAGCAGCACACGTGTGCTTTCACAGTCTGGGGAGAAATTTCTGAGCTTTCAAGTTTGTTGTATGGAAGAATACTATACACTTAAATCCTCACACCACAATGAATGGCCGTATTTTTCACTTGAGCACACTCATTTTCCTTTGAGGTACCAGTAAAATGTTGGTTCTTTAATGTTGGCCAGTTCTGCATTTTTAGTACAATAAATTTATTGCCAGTACACATGTGTGAATATGGGAAAAATTATGCAAGTGTATGAATGACATTGCAAAATAATTAGTGCAAATAAACAAATTAACTCTTTTTGTCAGCAGTGGAAAAAGTTCTATATTCTCTCTATATTCTGTATATTCATATTATTAAGATCACATCTCATGAGTCTCTTTTTCCTGAGAACAAGGAAGTGGAAAACTTTTAAAGAAGTGTGACTGTAAATTTGAAATATTATACCTTGAGAAGTTTTTAATGTGTAACCATAAAAACCTTAGAAAGATTTTTCCATCTAATTAAAAAGTTTTGCACCTGCTATTTAGATAACTGCTATGATTTGGTTTGATTACAGCTGATACATGGTGCATCAATCATTACCCAAGAACAGACATTTGTCTGGCAGTAATATCTGAGATTTTGGTAGGTGACTCAGGAGAATTAGATAATGATAACCTATGGTCTGGCATGAATTATTGCTATGTGATATAGCAGTTTTAAACTTGAACATTTCAGAATGCTACTCTTTTGTATGCTTACCCTATGTGTAAAAGTTATTCTTTAAATCATTTTACATTTTTATGGAAGCCATGACTTCTTCCTTCATCTATAAAATCCCCACTGCCTATATGATGTTTACTGCACAATTGTATTTGTGTCTAATGTCTCCCTCTACTCCCCTATAAAACTGCATATGTCTGAGTGAACTGCTGGCAGAAAGCAAGTCTCTTTGCAAACCAGACTGTAACTCAAATGAACATTTATCCCAGAACAATTACATGAAAAAACTAATTCTGTAATAAAGAGTAGGAGTTATTTATTATAGCTTCATGATGGTTGAGTTAATAAAAGTGGAAAAGGTCTTTAAGTTTAAAGAAGTGCACTATTAGAAAGTAAATTAGAAGAAAAAAAAATTGCTAAGGCTGTTTTCTAATATTTGTCCTTCACCTTAACACAGTCCATTTGGCATACAGTGCCACTAAAAGNAAATGAGAATTTAATTTTGCAAAAGGAACTAAGTAGTGGCTTTCTATCTAAAAATTCTCACCTTTCCACCCGATAGTACTGAGTAAGCCAAAATACTCTAACATTTCCAAGAAAGATATTATGCTGATTAGCTACAGTGGTCTTTCATTCAGGGATAAGATTTGTTCTTAAGGGTTTACTTTTGCTCTTCAGCTTACATTACAATTGCTTTGGCTTTTAGTGGTTCCCTTCTTCACAGAATATCTCCAAGGTAAACTTATTTTTCCCTGACAGGATTTCCTGGAAATGTAGTGACATATCCCTGAAACAACTACTCAGAAAGTTTATATAAAGCTTTATAATATATTTCAACTTCTTTTACTTCATTTTTTTGTGATCAGAATTTAAAGTGTTGCCCTCTATGTCAGGAAAAAAGAAACCACAAACCCAACACACAGAGCAGAGCATCATAGGAACATATCCTTTCTTATAAATCTGGCAAAAATTCTCATTTTATATTTTCTCTGGCAAACTACACTTAAAAGTGACTCAGGAAATATGTGTTATTACCCTTTCATTCAGCCTTTTCCATGTATAAGTCATTCTTTTTCTCATTGCTTTCAGTAAGTTTACTCACTGACATATTCTCCTGAATGCACACATGGTGCCTGCGTGACAAAAGGTGAAGGGTGGAAACTCCAATTTTTCAGTTTCAGAGAGTTGAACAAGCTCTTCCCAGAATTATGGAGACTTATGAATACTGAGCTTGGATTTTACTGTGCAATAAATTATTTCCATTGCCATCACTCATCGTTTAATTAGAAAAATTATTTTTGCATTACGTACAAATTGAAGAAGAAAATTTGCCTCCCACAGATGTCAGTAGCCCATTTGCCACTCAATTCAGCAACTTCAAAATAGATTGCTGTTTGATATGTTTTTTTCCTCCTCAGGATTTCTCATTCTCAGTCATTTAAAAATTTAATACATGATAAATTCACAAAACAAAATATTTCTTGTTCTTAGTTACTGCGAGACTTTGCATAACAAATTCATGTTGCCAGCCCTGGACAAGAATATCTCTGTACTTTTAAGCTGTAAACACCTCTTTTTTTGGTATTTTTTGTAAACTAGAGTGAAATTATTAATTTCTACTTGATTAATGTATACTGATGAGTCCAGTCTATTGTTGTCGTCCTTACCTACCTTTTTATTCTCAGCACTCTATATAAACCATTATAAAAAGAAAATCCTATAGTATTTTTCTTAAAATCCAAGTTTCAAGTTGCAGTTGAGGGTCAAGCCAGCTGTTCTTGCAAGCCAACTACTTACTTTAAATTGTTCATCTAAATCCCTCTATAATCAATGCGACTCCAGGAGGTAATTTCACCCATTGTAAGTAAACTGAAATAAGCAATCCTCCACAAGTATTAGCTGGGATTCACTGAGTGCAGAATGAGTCTAGCTAGCATAAACAAAGCTAATAATTACTGTAGGTAATCAAAATTAGATCACAAATCTCTCATCCTAAGTTTTGGAGGGGTTTTTGGTATAAAATTACAAGAAGTTACTATTACTCTTTGTAGGATAAAAGAGTAACAACTCAAAAAATTTAAAAAGTACACTTTTAAGAGCTTATATGCCCATAGCCATGGACATCTACAAAACGTTATCCTTTTTAATTCTATTATTTCCAATCATTATTTTTTTTTAGCTCTCCCAAATTCAGTTTTGGTTTTTATTCTGTTAATGAATTCAGACGTTGGAAAAAATTAGTACCACATATTTTCTTGACTAATTTCTCACCTTAACAAGCCTAACTTATTGCACAGATGTCTATTTTATGTGTCACCACTCCCCTGACATCTCAGCTCTCTCGACTCCAGGCTCACAATGGAGAGCTCCTGGACTCTACAGGCACTCTCCCTTCTCCCTAAAAAAGTGTCTGCCATCATTCGAGTACACCAAGCAGAACACATTACAAGGCCCAGGTACACACTCATGGTGGAAAAGCAGTGTTAGTACACTGTAGTTTCCAGTATAGAGACATTTCTCAAGAAATTATTTTCTGTTAATTAATAAAGTAACTGTGAATTACCAGAAAAACTCTTAATCATAAGTCATATCAACTAGGATACCCCATAAGTATTTGCTGGGTAATCTTTACATTGACCAAAGATTCTTCAACGTATTTCTATACTAAGAAAGAGTAAATACTNAGATGCCAGAAAAGAAGTAAAAAAATAGTAAGAAAAAATCCTTAACAAGTTACTTTTTTTCCCCCAGATTGATAACAAACAAAATTTCCTTCAAAAGAGAAGGGTACCTTTGAAGAAAAAGTGCACAGGATATTTGGGACATTGCATAAAATGTCATATAATACATTGAGGCCGGCTTTTGTGCATGTTGTGTCAAATATTTTCAGGGGAGTAAGATAGAAGTATTTTCTCATTAAGAAAAATTAAACATACAAGATTTGCTTTTTTAATACACAATAATTTTTATATTTTGTTAGATGTAAAAGCTGCAAAAAAAAAGAAATTAGTAGTGTGCAAAAAAATTATATGTGGGTCAAACAAAGTAATTTAAACAATGTTTATGTATAATTAAATAGCATATTTATATAGGCACTATATTATTTCTGAGGTAAGGTGTCTGGGATATACAAAGACACTCAATCAGAAAACTGATTTGGAGTTCTTTGTTAGCATTTTCTTCTGTATTACAGGGTGGTTTTCTTTCTATAATTTGTTGTTTATGTAAGAATTGTGTGAATATGGGTACTTTCTAATCAAGCTACATTTGAAAATTTTCATTCTTCTTGCTGCAGGAAAGTGTTTTCCTTAAGTAGTGGAAAAAACAGTTATTTAAGGAGAGTAGCAACTCCACCTTCATTCTCTTTCCTCTTGACCTTGCCCAGTGCAATCCACCTTTATTAATTTCTACAGGCCACTCATGGTCTCTACAGCCAGAAGAAAACAGTGCAGGTGCTGTGTTCCTGGGTAGGGGCTGGGATGTCTTCTCCATTTTCTCCTTTTAAACCTAAATCAGAGCCTCTGGGAGACAAACCTTGATGAGCAGTAATTTCACTTTTAAAAACTGGAAAAGAGTTCTCATGCATTTTAATAATCATTTTACGCAATATTTCTTAAAGTAGTCTATGTTTGAGGCTCCTAAGTACCTTAAGATTAAACAAAATCAATTAAAAATATAAAAAATAAATTAGATATTGACTTTGTTCTTTAAATCCATTTTGAAGTTCACCCTTAATCTTGCAGAAATACATTTTCTTCATACTTTTTCTACTTCAGCCGCTGCTTTTAAAGTACTTCGTATGAATAAGCATTTAAGATAGTACCTTTTAAAAAGACCATGCAGTATACAAACTGTTTATGTAACTGAATAGTTCTTTGAAAGAAAAGAAAAAGAGCATGGTGTGAGGCACAGCTGCAAAGGAAATTTCAAAATATTTTCATAAAGCTATGATCAGTATTTAAAGTCACCAAAAACAGACTCTTTTTTTTTTTTTACCCTGGTAAAGGGCAGTACTACATTTTTTCTGTCAACTAAAGTGAATGCTCAGCATGAAAAGCACAAGCAGCAATTTACTCCAAGGTAAATTTCCAAGTAAAAGACACATTATTTCAAATACATTTTCTTAATACATTTCTGCATGCACGATCATAGGAAATTCTGTCTATGTAAGAGCAAATCATTCTATCTTTCTCAGAGACAGCTACAAGCTATGGGAAGTTTTCTCTTTTTTTCAGGTTTTGTAATACCTGCAACTTTAGCTTTTTTTTTCCCACTTAATGTGCTGAGGTTCTTTAATATTGTAAAATACCCCTGATAGTCCACGGATTTGTAGCGTAATTATGCATCACAAAGCTGGACCACAGATGAGATCATCCTGTCGTCAGAGGGGAGAAGAGTGAATGAAACCCCATTAAATACACTAGACCTTCAGCAATAAGAAGTTCAAGATATAATTGCTTTAGTTAACATGTTCATAGCCTAGATGAAGGGGTACTTGTTGTCTGCTCCCAGCTCTCACCATGATCTAAGACTGTATTCTAGCAATGCTTCTAGAGATGTCTCAATGAAATTTATTTCCTCATCAGTATGCTCTGAAAATGTCCAGGGTTCCTAGATACTCTTTCATGGACATTTGCTTCCAATTAAAAGAACAACTAAGGAAAGTTTTGGGAAAAGAAATCTGTATGTGGAAAACAAACTTTAATTCTCTGACCACATATATTTCATATTATAACTTATACTGAAATTCTTGCTGAGTTATTGAACTGTTTTACATGAGGAGAGCTAATTATACATTTCTGATAATTTTTAAGCAAGTTTTTTTCAGGACTGATGTAGTTCACCTCAAAGGTAGATGAGTAATAGCAACATTTTACATTTTGTACTGTGGACTTCTGTAATAGACCAAGCATAAGAAGGAGACAAAATTTGTGTGTCAAATAGACAAAGTCCAGTCCAAGGAAAGATGCTTTAAGCGGGGTTTTCTTTGAGGGAGAAAAGGCAATTTGGTTGGTTGGTTTTATTTCTTTTTAGAAAGTGACTGAGAGCTAATAATTTTTTATGGTACCCAGAACCAAGAGTGTCAGATTGTCATGAAAATCACATTCCACCTAATCCAGCCTCCGTTTTTTCACTACCTGCATCAATGAAAAAACATCACTTGCTTTAACTAATCAATTTCAATTGTGCCTTCACCAAAAGAGCTATTTTCTCATCAATACATGCCCCAGCAAACATATATAGAAAAAAACTACCACAATGTATAAGAGTATTACAGCAAATTTTCCTTCATTTTTATCCAGTCAAAAACCTCCTTTGTCCTAAACAAGAGAGTTTTAATTTATTTTATTAACCAACAGTCCTACATTACTGTGGACAGACCTGGATATACACGGCCTAAAAAAAAATAATTGCTATGCAGTAATGAAATTCATCAATAGTTTGTGATGTGTAATTTGAGATTAAAAGAAGATATTACCAGTAATTAAGATACAGTTTAATCTTTCCCTGTTAGAGAGAGACCACAATTATGAACTGCTATATTTTTAAAGAAAAATACTATAAAATCTACTTTTATAGATACAACTGTAGTTTTTGGCTGTCTGTAACAGATGGATATGGCCCAAGAAACAAAGCATTTGGAAAGGTTGAGAGAAGCCTCTTGATAATCCCATCAAAAACTTGTCAGATAACACTATTTCCTGGCATGGTGGAAATTTTCTGGCAATATTAAGAGTGTTAGAAAGATAAATCTTATAACCCCTCTGTAAACAGGAATCAGGAAGGAAAATATGCAACATTTTTCTATATGCTTCCCTTTCAACATTACAAATCCAGTTTGGAGCACTACAACAAATCTGTTAAGGGCTCCAAATGCTATGAAAAGTAGGGCAAAGGACTAGAGGCAATAAATGTCCACAATCTGGTAAAATACTGGTGGTAGCTGCCTCTCCTCTGGCCAGCCTCCACAGCAATATTCCCTGCATACTGCAGGTGATAACCACTGCTGCTGAGGAGAGCAGGATATTAAGACAATCCTCAGCAATTTCAGGGAAATCCTCAAAAAAGGCACATGAATGCGTGGATAGGAAAGACATTGAAATGTGACGGTGACGGATTTTTTGGATGAGATGGATTGGAAACAAGGAAGGTTTTACTGTTTTCTAAAGTAAGGAAAAAAATTAAGAACTTACAGTTTTGATAACAGAAATTCTTTTCTTCTACCTGCAGAAAAGCAAAGAACATTTTCTCCTATTTTTATTACAGTTATTATGCCTAACTTGCCATTGATTTTTAAGAAGAAAGCCTACTTTTACTGTACTTCCAAATGTGCCTCAATTCTCCAGGGATTTTTTCTGAGAGAATCCAACAGCCATAAATTTCTTTGACTTTTTAATGCATCACAATGTCAATAATTTAAAAGGTTATTCTAGAAGAACTTTAAAAATGCTCTACTGATTTTAATGTTACAACACAATATCCCTTTCTGCAATAAAATATTTGTGCGTATGTTACACCAGATATCTTTATTGAGCTATTTACTTAATGTTGGGATTTTTTCTTTGTAAACCTTTTTATCTTCATCTTTCAGTAGTCCAAACTGCTTTCATCAACTGGGAAATACATTTGCCTTCTGGGAAACTCCCCACAGTGTTTCTGAGTTCTGCACACAATTCTAGAGTTTTACATAAAAACTTTAATTTCCTCTCCATTTATTTCATGGTTTCGTTTGGTCAGCAATTGTGCTGCCTAAGGGATAGTTCCAAAATTGCCATTAAATAATGAGCAGATACAGGGTTGAAGTAAGTTACTGCTAAGATTTTTGACAAGACCTGGAACTCTACAGCTGTAGAAAAACTTCATGGATCTGAGTTTTTATCTATGATGTTCAAAGAAGAAAACCTGAAAGTTAAACCTGATAATTATGAACCTCTGAAGCTTGGTACAGCTATCTAAAATTGTATTTTCTTCAACTNTTCTTTTTCTCATTGCTTTCAGTAAGTTTACTCACTGACATATTCTCCTGAATGCACACATGGTGCCTGCGTGACAAAAGGTGAAGGGTGGAAACTCCAATTTTTCAGTTTCAGAGAGTTGAACAAGCTCTTCCCAGAATTATGGAGACTTATGAATACTGAGCTTGGATTTTACTGTGCAATAAATTATTTCCATTGCCATCACTCATCGTTTAATTAGAAAAATTATTTTTGCATTACGTACAAATTGAAGAAGAAAATTTGCCTCCCACAGATGTCAGTAGCCCATTTGCCACTCAATTCAGCAACTTCAAAATAGATTGCTGTTTGATATGTTTTTTTCCTCCTCAGGATTTCTCATTCTCAGTCATTTAAAAATTTAATACATGATAAATTCACAAAACAAAATATTTCTTGTTCTTAGTTACTGCGAGACTTTGCATAACAAATTCATGTTGCCAGCCCTGGACAAGAATATCTCTGTACTTTTAAGCTGTAAACACCTCTTTTTTTGGTATTTTTTGTAAACTAGAGTGAAATTATTAATTTCTACTTGATTAATGTATACTGATGAGTCCAGTCTATTGTTGTCGTCCTTACCTACCTTTTTATTCTCAGCACTCTATATAAACCATTATAAAAAGAAAATCCTATAGTATTTTTCTTAAAATCCAAGTTTCAAGTTGCAGTTGAGGGTCAAGCCAGCTGTTCTTGCAAGCCAACTACTTACTTTAAATTGTTCATCTAAATCCCTCTATAATCAATGCGACTCCAGGAGGTAATTTCACCCATTGTAAGTAAACTGAAATAAGCAATCCTCCACAAGTATTAGCTGGGATTCACTGAGTGCAGAATGAGTCTAGCTAGCATAAACAAAGCTAATAATTACTGTAGGTAATCAAAATTAGATCACAAATCTCTCATCCTAAGTTTTGGAGGGGTTTTTGGTATAAAATTACAAGAAGTTACTATTACTCTTTGTAGGATAAAAGAGTAACAACTCAAAAAATTTAAAAAGTACACTTTTAAGAGCTTATATGCCCATAGCCATGGACATCTACAAAACGTTATCCTTTTTAATTCTATTATTTCCAATCATTATTTTTTTTTAGCTCTCCCAAATTCAGTTTTGGTTTTTATTCTGTTAATGAATTCAGACGTTGGAAAAAATTAGTACCACATATTTTCTTGACTAATTTCTCACCTTAACAAGCCTAACTTATTGCACAGATGTCTATTTTATGTGTCACCACTCCCCTGACATCTCAGCTCTCTCGACTCCAGGCTCACAATGGAGAGCTCCTGGACTCTACAGGCACTCTCCCTTCTCCCTAAAAAAGTGTCTGCCATCATTCGAGTACACCAAGCAGAACACATTACAAGGCCCAGGTACACACTCATGGTGGAAAAGCAGTGTTAGTACACTGTAGTTTCCAGTATAGAGACATTTCTCAAGAAATTATTTTCTGTTA
Source organism: Drymodes brunneopygia (assembly GCA_013400955.1). NCBI lineage: Eukaryota > Metazoa > Chordata > Aves > Passeriformes > Petroicidae > Drymodes > Drymodes brunneopygia. Next base: position 201,268 of record VZTZ01029535.1, on the reverse strand, counting down.
ATTAATAAAGTAACTGTGAATTACCAGAAAAACTCTTAATCATAAGTCATATCAACTAGGATACCCCATAAGTATTTGCTGGGTAATCTTTACATTGACCAAAGATTCTTCAACGTATTTCTATACTAAGAAAGAGTAAATACTGCTTTTTATTTAAAAAAAAAAAAAAGGGCAGCCTAATGTAATTCAACCTGCAAAAGATCAATTTACTCAAAGTGATGCTTTCTAAAAGCTGAAAGACTTTTAGTTTCTTTGATATTACAGGCTCACGTTGAGAAATCTACTTCATTATAAGTAGTAAAATTTGATTACTTCTTTCATTCCGTGGGTTATGGTTGCACTTATTCTACAGTGTCAGGCACGAATGACTGCAGTATGTACACAGACTGAATGAACATACACATAGTGTAGACCAAACTGAGACCAACAAAGCCACACAGAGAGTGGGTCTGGTCCCACGTATCTCATACTTTTCCATTCTTTGGGGTTTCTTTTAGTACATGAAAGCAAACCTCAAAAACTGGGATTTTCTTTAGAGATCACAAAGCACCTTTAATCAAATGCAAACATTAGAGAGCCTACATGGTTTTTCCCACACCAGAAAAAAGCTAATGGGGTGAGGGGAAGGCAAGAAAAAAAATGAGTTTCTGTACTGTGTATTTAACTTGTCTGGGCTTTATTTACTGATGTTTGATTTATTTGAACACGTGAACTTCTACAATATTTTATTACACAGCTCATCCTCAAGCAGCGCTGTATTTGTTGCTTATGAAAAAAGCCCTTCAATGAACTTCTAAGTGACATATATTACTTAAGAAATCCTTTAAAATTATTTTTGATTGTCACAGTTTCTGTCATTAGTAGGGCAGACTGACAAATTATCAATGACATGTTTATGCTACCACTGGTATTCCCTGGCAGCCAGGACATGGAAGCAAAATTTTTGGAAAATGGTATGTATACAGTACAGTGGATGCCAGCCATTTGGCTATTTGCACTGAGTTTTGCGTTAATTAAAAGGGGGTGATGGTGGGGGGCTCCTAAATTGGGCCACTGGTTTTGTTGCAAGCAGGAAATGCTGCACTTCTTTGGTCTGCTGTAGGCAGCTTCTCATTATGACAACCATTTCATTTGGTAGGTCTTTAGAGGCTCAAACATGGCAACACACCATCATTTCTGAATTGCAATTGGATTTGAATTGCATTTCACCTTTTCTTGGTAGAATTTTCACCTTTTCTAAGACTAATTCACTGAAAAGGAGAGGGCCAGAAGCTTTCTGTGGGAGGCAGTGAGGGAGCAGGGCAGGCCATGGTGGGAGCCAGAGGCAGCCCCAGTGCAGGTGTCAGGCATCAATACTGCACAATGCTGGAGTACTGAAGTTACTGGCAGCTGACCTGTTTCTTGCTGTTTCCCAAGGAGTCAGACATGCCTAACAGCTATGGGATTAACAAATGCACAACACATTTGTGCTGCCTGAGGTGTCACCAGAGGTGCATATATCATGGGTCCTGGATTTGACTATGAGTTGCTCATAACATTTCCTCTAAATCAGAACATTCACTCTATTTTTAAAAAGTAGACTGAACGAGACTCTCAGGCTATAAAAATACAGCATGTACTTTCAAGACAATGGAGTTCCATCTGACTTTTCTTCAACAGAGAAAGTCCCCTGTGCCTTCTGCTCTGTCATGTTAAATATTTCACAGTCCACACAATGTGCAGTAGTTTCCTGAAAGCTGCATTTGCAGAATATACCAACTGCCTCGTCCATATCAGCCTGATAAAGATATGGGGAGCCAAGTCCACAGATGTTGCAAATGTGTAAAATTTGAAGTTAATGTGGCAATGGGAATTTCTGCTCCTAGACCCAGAGAACTGAATGCTTTCAAAACAGAACACAAAGAAAGTCTTACCATAAAGTCATAAGACCTAATAATAAGTACTGTACAACAGTATGAGGGATAGCATGATAGCTGGAGGCAAAAGGAAGTGCAAAAGGATGGGTATGCATTTAATGTTTGCAATCTAGTAAGTACTGTAATTACTGTAATTATATACTATCCTCAATATTGTGCTCTGTCTGATAGCCAAGCATCATTCTACAGCATATCTATGTAGCAGCCTTCTCTACAGCCAACATATTTTCATACTTTGAATAAACCCTGGAAGATAAAATCTTCTCACCAAGACAAGCAGACTCCTACAGCCAAAAAAAACACTGACCTTCAAACTCCTCCTTGCATTACATTACCCAGGAGATTTTAGTTCTGCTGGTGCTTTTAGTGTGGTCAGTTAGCTCTGGTTATGATGTTAAACTAGTTGCATTTAAGTTCTGAGATTTGAATTTTGACTATTTGTTTGTGAAACCAACTCAGAATGTACTGTTATGAAATAGGTGGGCAAAACCATTTAAGTAAACTTTAATCCTACCGGCGTTTGAAGGAATCTACAGCACATAGTGAATAATGTCCCATTTCTATTACCAGAATTTCCCTAAAATTATTTAAATATGTGAGATAAAAAGAGAAATCATTTAAATATTTTTTCTCAGAAGATTTTTTTCTTGGTGGTAAAACATGGGATTGCAGTCCTTATCTAACCTGAAATAAAGTATTTTAGGCTTTCTATAAGGTACTCAACTACTGTTTCCTTTTCAACACATAAAAGTTTGTTACTTAGAATAAAAATTCTGCATAGTTCATAGACCATAATCTGCCCCTGTACTACTCAATAACTACAGTGTGATTATGCCCTTTAATCTCCAACTTTACCTCTAAATGATAACAAATCAAAAAACAATGTGCTTAATGATGAGTTGGTATAAGTATAACCCTCTAGCTTAAAGGTTTAACCCAGGCTTTTGAAGGCACAAAAGCCTTCTACAGTTACTTCTTTAATAATGTACCATTTTTAACATACTCATTCTCAAACACATATACAAGACAGAGAATAAGCCTGAACTAACTCCTGTCCTGGTAACCCAAATATCTCCTTTCATTTTGGAAAAGTCATGTTCAGTTCTGATATCAACATCCATAGTTGTTAAAAAGGAAAATTATTCAGAAAAGTGATTCAAATAGAGCTAATCAAAAGATACAGACCTCTCAAAACAGCCTTGCACTGCCAATAGTCATATCTATCTAATTTATCTAATAGGTAACATATGTACATTTTAGAGAGATATAGTCAAGGAAAAGATGAAAAGGTCTGTCATATTAAGGCATAAATGCATCAAATGTTCATGGACCACAATTAGACAAAGTTGAACTGCTGAGTATAGGTTAGTACTGAGAACAAGTGATGGCTCTGTTATGGTGTTACAATCCACCCACTGAAAGGCTACTTTAGAACACCCTCAAATTCTGGTCCTGATGTAGAAACTCTCTTCACAGATGACTTTATACGAACTTTAAAAATACTCTCTGTTGATCTATTAATCCCTATTGGTGTACTGTAGACAGTGTAAATGCTATTACCAGGGAAATGCAAACAGTTGGATTTTGCTGCCATTATAAAGAAAAACCTGAAGTTGGGAGCAATGTTCCTTTCAATACTTCAGCAATATGATAACATAAATAATATCTGGAAACAAGAAGGGATAAAATCAACACTCAGTTTTAGCAAGAAAATGTTATATAATCACTGAAGTTAATGGTCTTTCCTTGAAAAGCTTAAGTTTCAAAACATTTGGAAACACATGTTTACTTGAAAGCCTTTTGTGAATCATGATTAGCTGCAGCATTAAATCACTATGTATGTGAATGTAAAATCTCCCATATGGCACAAACCGCAGGTATAGAGAATATAGTGAGCTCATCTGTTAAATGCCATTCAAATCAACATCAAAATCAGTGCAGATTATAATACTAACCTACTTACCCATCAAATGTAGCCCTAAGGATTTGTCATTGGAACTGATCACAATCATGATTGTGTAGTACTTTGAAATTCTTTGAGAAGGCAGATTTCTTTTTTTCTTTCATTTCTTTTATTGGTACATGTGAATACTTAATATTTATTATTTCAATTTTCTGCTTCATTGGTCAATGAAATAATATGATGGAGTATTCCTTTTCTTCTGTCCTTGGATTGCATAACTGTGAATTACTTTGAAAGAAGAGGAAAAGTAATGGATTATTCATCTGAGTTTTTCTCTCATGGAAATAAAATGAAGACAACTTGCAAGATAGAGATGACTGAATGGGAAAGTAGGAGGAGAAAACCAGGTCCAGAGAAATTTATAGCATTTAAGTCCTATCTTTCTCTTTGGCAAAGGAGCCTACAAGCTACTTCAAAATATATAAGTTCTTTCTTGATAGAAATAGAAAAAGACACATGAACTGTCTTTCTGGAAAGTCAGTGCTGCCTTATTTGCCTTTAGAAAGAAAATGCACTAATGTTTTCTTGGAAGAATGTATTTGAAGTAATTTTTTATTCTGACTTCGACTTTTATGTTATGTTTTACATTACTTTCACCTAAAAAGAAGGAAAGACAGAGCAAGGAGACAACAATACTCCTCCCAGCTTCAAATGAAACAGTCTGCAAACAATAATTCATATTTAGTTCAATTGTGGACAGCCTAAGTAACAAGTCTAGCAGGCTTAGGTGTCAACCTAATTAACCTAATTAACCTATAAACATAATCTAAGCAGGTTGGGTTAGGTATATTATGGGAGGCTCCCACAAGGAATGGTGTGCTGCTCAGCCTTGTACTAACCAACAAGAAAGGCCTTGTTGGTAAAGCAAAAGTTGTGGGCAGACTTGGTTGTAGTGATCAGAGAGATTATGGAGTTCAGTATTGAATGAAAAGGTAGCAGGACAGAGAGCAAGATTATAATCATGAGCTTCTGGAGAGTAACTGGCCTCCTCAGGTACCTGCTTAAAGGAATCCCATGGGATAGAGCTCTAGCAAAGAAAGGAGTCCAGGAATGCAGGTCAGTATTTAAACATCACTTCCTCCAAGCTCAGGATCAGTGGATCCCCATGATGAGGAATCAGGCAACGTGGGCAGGAGACCTGCATGGATGACCCAGGAGGTCTTACTGCCACCATAATTAGGGCAATAGATGCGTATGGAATACTTACTTTAAAGGCATATAAAGGCTTTATAATTAATAAAAATTAACCCCTTAATACTAGTGCCACAATCACAATGTACTATATAAACATGCAAAAAAGTATTTTCAAGTGAAATAGTGACTGGAAAATACCTATAATTGAAGATTTCAATATGGTAGTCTCAAGTAGTGATATAAAAATAAATAAGTATTTATATACTTAGTATATAAATGTTTCATTTTCAAAATTTTTTTCTTCCCTCAGAATAAGAAATTCAGGGTTTTATTTCCTCTGTCAATTCCCTGTTCAGAATATTTTCTTTCCAACGTACTCCCAGTTCTGTGATAATTCTTAAAGCATAACATCTTCTTTGTGGCTTTGGATTCTTCACTGAGTGTATTTCTTTTAAAAAGTCAAATTTATCCATAATGTACATATTTTAGTCCCAATTGTGTTTATCTTGTTTTCTTTTAGTTGAAGAATCAGAGACCAAATGACAGCTGTATTCTCAACTTTGAATCCTGTAGCATACTATTCCGGAATGTATATTTACTTAGATGTGATGGTTTTGGCTGTGGAAGAGTTCATTTTCTTCACAGTGACTGGTATGGGGCTGTGTTTTGGATTTGTGCAAACACAGGGTTGATAATATAGAGATGTTTTTGTTATTGCTGAGTAGGGCTTACACAGAGCCAGGGCCTTTTCTGCTGTTTGTACTTCCACACTGGTGAGGGAGCTGGGGCTGCCTGGGAGGTTGAGAGGAGACACAGCTGGGACAGGTGACCCCAACTGACCAAAGGGATACTCCAGACCATGTGACATCATGGCCAGTACAAGAAATGAGGGGAAGAAGGAGGAATGAGGGGGGACATTTGGAGTGATGGCATTTGTCTTCCCATGTCACTGTTACATCTGATGGGGCCCTGCTCTCCTGGAGATGGCTGAACACCTGCCTGCCCTTCGGAAGTGCTGAATTCATTCCTTGTTTTGTTTTCCTTGTGTATATGGCTTTTATTTTCCCTATTAAACTGTCTTTATCTCAACCCACAAGCTGTGTGATTAGCAATCTCTCTGCACATAGTAAGACCACCCAATGTACCCACACATGACTCAATTCACACTTGTTTACCTGAAAAACCTGTTATTTAGGGTGTGACTGTCCATTTTTTTAAATCTTTGCCCTGAATTATGTGAGACACTGAACTCCACAGAAGACATGATGAGAGAGTTCCAAACTGACACATTTACACTTGGATGCCTATCTGCTCATTTCTATTTCTGATTATAATCAATAGGAATGGATAATCAATACAAGCAGTACTACCTTGAACAATTTCAGGTCAGGATGGAAATGCCTACCGGTATCTGGAAGACTTTCTCACCTTACTTGAATGACCATCGAAATGTAAACATCCAAATTTAAATCTTTAAAAATGAATACAATCCTCATACCCTCATAATCAGCAGCATCTTAGTTTATAACATTGTATGATGTAGTCAAAATGATACATTTCTCTGTTTACTACACCTCCTCTGCCTAATGGAGACCAAATCAAGAGTGTTTCACTTCACACAGACCTCTTCTTCAACAAGTCCCATGACATATTGACTTTTCTGGCTCAACCAGCCAGGTGTGCTGTACCTCTCAGTATTAGCACTCAGAAATTACTTACGCGTTAGAAATAAAATAGTGTAACTGCTTCCCCTTATCTTTACTGTCTGCACAGTCTTTGTAGTGATTATCTGCATATTGCTGTCAGTTCTTTGCAGCTGTATGAGAGATTTAACAGCAAATGACAGAAAGAGACATAAACAGTAATGATAAGTAGGACACAAGTTCACAAATGGTTTTCCTTGCTCTTACCTGAGTGCTTCATGCCTTTGTGCTTGCCTGGCTTTTAGGTGACTCCCAGGATTGATAAGACAGGCATACTCCTTTGCAGCCCTCTGAGAAGCCTGGAGTACTGACCACTCAGTCAAAGGGGCCTGGCACCTCACCAGAGCATACCACATGAGACCCTTCTTTGTTGTGATCAGTCAGAGCAAGAAGAACAGTTTATCATGCTATTCACTATTCACCAGTTCTTTTATATTTCTAGGTAGAACAGGCTCCCAGGCAACAGGGGAGACATCAGATACCAAGTGCTAGGCTACCATCTCTGTCACCCACAAAGAATTAAAGTCTTATCTGATGACAGTGATCTATTGAGCCCTGCCAACATGGCAGATAGTGCAAATGGTAGGCCTAACTAACACAGAAGTCTAAAATGAAAACAGTTTTTCCATTCTTAGGCAAAAGGTTTCTATGACTGCCACCACTTACGCATGCACAATACTTACACAACCCTCTGCTAACCCAAATGAGTTAATTTTTCTTTTCACTGTAGCTAATCCTATCAAGCAAACTATACCATGAGAAAAAGTTGTTCTATACTTTGTTCTTCTTATTAAAAGTACTTACTGGCTCCAATATGACTCAGCTCCCCGACCAAAAACCAACAGTCAGAAGACATATAATTTCAGCTGTTAACTGAGCATATTACCACGGAAATTCCAGGGAACAAAGTACAGTACTCACACCATGCTAATTTTGCATAGCCTCTTTTCAGGGAAGGATCCCCTTATTTTATGCTGGCCCACCCAGTAACGGAAGCTGGCTGAGAATGACTGCTGAAGATCTGGAAAGAATTAAAAAGAGACACCAAAGATCCCATTTGCAATGAGACTTTAACTCAAAACAGCCCAGACAGAGGAAGGAAAAAGATCTTTTATGAATTTGCTAAAGTTACTTGCAGATAGAGGATAAAGGATAAAAGCCCAATCCAGTGAGTTATTTAGAACATTTGATTTCCAGTGAGTCACAGAGCATCAGAGCACCAAAGAACATTCCCTTATTTTATCTTATTTCTCTGAGAAAATGATGATATGCCAAAAAACACCTGTTTAAAAATAGTAATAAAATATCCTGAATGTCTTCATTAGTGTTTCTGATGCATGTTTGATTTTGCAAAAATCCCTAAATAGGAGATTTTATTGCCAGCAGTTAACTCAGATTTTATCAGGTGCCCATCATCATATTTCCTTGTGTAGTCATGGGTCATGTCCACCTTTCTCTTCCTTTTCGAAATGTATCAAGACTAGATACACATTTGGACTAAAATGTACTTGCCACAAAGAACAAAATAAATTGAGAAAACAACAACTCATCTGAAAAACTGTTGAAAAAGATAGCTTGAAGTCGGCTCCTGAACTTTGAAGATATCTTCATAATATCTTCCACATAAAGTGGAAAGTATTTCTAGAAAGATGACACATACATTTAAATTGCTTTTAAGCAACATAGGTCTGTAGTCTGAAGCAATGAGCTTTATTTATAGTTTCAACCCCAGCATTTGGGGCAAAACTAGAAAGGGGTCACAGTGAGATCCCAAATGTTGCATAAAATGTATTAGAAGGAAGAGTAGCTATACTTCGTCACTTAAAAGCTGTACCTGATCATTATCCTTGCTTCCTCCTCCTGACCTTATTGCTCATGATTTCATGCCCCTGGTCACTGGTTATTGCCTTCACAGTGTGATGTTTCTAAACCTGTCCTGGATCAAAGGGGAAGGAAAAGTTCAGAACACAGAGGCAAGGTCAGGCACCAATATGAATCACTATCATATTTCATAGATTTCTTGTGAATCATTGAAGTGATTTCCCATAAAGTCACAAATGACATTAAAAACTTGCTTTTAACTTACAGCGTCCTTCATGGATACAGCTCATCTCATTTAACTGAATCTCTATTCTCCTTGAATTCCACTTCAGCCTCTGAGACTCTGTGAAACAAATTGCCAAAATGCTTATATACATATTTTGACTTTTATAACTGGGAATTCAGTGATGAGTACCAATGGCATATTCAAATTTACCAGTTATCCTTTTAGTTGGTGCAGTAGCAGATATGTACCTCACATACCCTCCAAAGGCTGTCATACCAAGCCATCTAGCCCCAGCCTAGAGACTTCATGTCATACCAAAGCCTTTATTACCTATTTTTTCAAGGATTTGAATCTGACTTTATCAAAGCTAGAATTAGCTCATCCCTCTTTTTGTTGTTTTAGCTAATCTTCCATAATGTCTCAAAACAACTTTCTTTTTTGAACTGCCCCTGTTTCAGGAGGATATGAACATTATATTCTCAGGACCTGAAGTATGAACACAGTTTTACGATCTAAGAATAGTATTTTTAAATAAAACCGCACAATAGTCAAGAACTTGTTTAAAATTAGCCCCAAAACTAAGTAGACTTCTTTGTAGTGCCTCAAACTTCCATATTTATTAACAATGTCCTGTGGCAGGCCCAGAATTCAGCAAAAGAAGGCTGTAATGAGGTTCCTAATACTGTTTGGAAAGAAAAAACACATTAGAACCAGGGACAGAAAATGTGCATTATTTTTAATAATTTTTAAATGTATTGACTTCAAGACAGAATTATTTCATGAATAGTAGAAATTCCTTTGTTTATGAAAATGAAACATTCCAGGACTATATCTATATAGTGTCAATGACCTAAAACACAAAATTCATTCCGAATCTAGATCCAGATATGCATTTTCCTTACTTTCCACACTTTGCAGCTACCACAGCCCAATTTTTCAAACAAAGTCTAGGTAGTTTCTTATGTTAATTCTGTGGTCCCTCTCCAGTCATACATTTATCACATGCAGAACATTAGAAGTCAGCTCAAGTTCTTGTTATCAGTCATTGGACATATGCATATCAAGGGTCTCAGCAGTAGATTCTTAACTGGGTTTCACCCTTAGTTGCTATTGAAAAAGTTTTTTTTTTAATTTCAAATCAGGTGTTATGAAAACTGTAAAAAGAAAAATAAAAAAGTTGGCAAAATATAGTAATATTATGAAACTCATTAACACAAAGGATCTAATTAAAACTACAGAGAGCTTTCCATCACCAACAAATTAACCATTTCCTTAATACATAGTGAGTGAGAGGTTGTAACATCCCACAGATGATCTAGAGGAACATTTTTCCAAATATGAGAAACCAGATCATTTGGAGCAGCCATCATTTTCAAGACACACTAGGAATCCAAACACCTCAGAGAAGTACTGCACTGTGCCCTGGTGGACAAATGTAAATAATTAATTTCTATTTTGTTAAGTACAAATAGCCCATGTAGGGAGTTTGCCTTTTTTACTTAGTGTGAATTGAGTATAAAAACATCACAAAGTTTCCAGTCTTTAAAATTTATATTCAGACATTAGTTCAGGGTGGGGTTTTTTCATCTTATCAGAGCACCCATCATGGTCATCTGCAGTTCAGTGTAGCTTAACTGATTGCCATGAGGTTGAGCATGGGGTGGTTCTGCTTGCTCTTTGGATCATGATCTGCTACATTTCACTGTAAATTCTTTCAGTCTGAAATGCTTTAGCTGTAAAATTCAAATAGAGTTGGGAGAACCAGGAGATCACAAATAAGTATCTGGCAGAAGGGCAGGTCATAAAAACTTGTACAAGGCTTTGTTTAATGCACTGAATTTTGAATAAGTGAAAGCTACCAGCCAACATTTAAACTCCTCTCCTATGTATAACTGAACCAGCTCTACCATCTTGAGAAATGGCACGGAAAAACCTTACATTTTACTTATTGTTCATAGACATTTACCCTATTCCGGGACAAGTATTTTATGTTCTTCTTGATCATTCAGACACACAGAAAATGGGGGTTGCGCTTAACTTTTAAAAGAAAAGAAGTTCCAGAGGGCATAGGAAACCTTAGATGAGGCCTAACACTTTGCCAACACAATCATGTAGGCTTTGGGAACATAAGTAGTGCCATCACCCCTCAATGCATGTATTTAGGACTGCTGCACGACACTGACAAAAATAACAGAATCAGTTCCTGCACAGTTCACTGAGGACACACAGTTCATGTCTTAGTCCTGACATCTTTTGGGGGCAAATTTTTTTCCAACCAGGACAGCACCAAACTAGAGGAACTTCTTTGAAGGGTCTGTAGAGTAGACGACATGTCCATTACCCTCAGAGAGATTGGCTTTGACACCTTAACATGTAGGTAATTTGATATTACTCAAGAGAAACCATCTCACTTCAGTAAGGCAATCAATAAGGCAATAACACAGCCAGATCATTTACAACACCAAGAGATATGTGTTGACTGTGATGGACAACTTGTGTCAGTGGTAGAAGCTTTCATGGCTATATCAAAACTGGAACAGATAGTGTATGTTTAAGTGCCAAGCTCATTGCAAATATAGAGTACGTTATTCTAACTCAACGCCTTTCAACTAAAAAGTGGTTAAGAAGCTTAGTCATTGAAAACACCTCCTTTTGCCTTTAGAATTCTGTTTTCTTTGCTTGATGCATATTGACTTATTGAGAAGTCCAGATGGTTACTATCCACTTGGATAAGTCAGCTCACACAAATTTTAAAATCCGTTTTGAAATACCATATGGACTCTTTTGTTGGTGAAATGCAAGCCCAGTTTGAGGGTAAGAAAAAGAATCTAATCCTTTTTCTCAATGGGGAAAAAGATATAAACACATTAATATTTTGGGAACCAAAATTAATGCATGAGAGTGCTGGTCCTTAAATCCCAGACAGGTTGTCTTTGTTCTTTCACTTCATACTTGTAAGTGAAGGTAAAATCTGATGTAGACAGACTTGCAACAGTATGTTTGTCTGATTGAAAGCCTGAATAAGTTCAAGATACAGCTGTTATTCACTCATATTGAGTAGAACTAACTGATTTACTTTTCTGTGTTTACTCCTCCAAATGTCATCCTTCTTGACACTTTGTTACTTCTATTTTGTTTTTTTTTATTTCTTAGATGAATCACGGTGTGATACTCAATGCTTGTCAAATACACAGAAATTTTGCCATTTTGGGACCATTTCCAACAACTAGATTTACAGCTGGCAAAGAAAACCACTTTGTTTCATCTTAAATTGTACTTAGTATTGAGAGAAACTGGTCAATTATTAGCAATATAACTTTAAGGCTTTGAGCCACAGACTGGCAATTTTGATAATGGGATTTAATGGGGTAAAAAGGAAAGTCTTCCAGGTTTAATGAAGTGTATCTCTATAAGACTCAACTTGATACAAAACATTTCAAAACATTGCCTTTCAGCTTCAGAAAAGAAGCATTATATTAAAAAACTTTCAAAAGGTTGGGGGTTGCTTCCTATGCGAAGTAAGAGCTGATTCAAATGGCAAGTGCCAGGCAGAAAGAAGGCTGCTTTCTAGAGAGCAGATATTCACATATAAAGTCCTAATGAAAGAAGAGATGGAATTTCTTTCTGAAAGCTGAGAAACTGTTAATTGCCATAGTAAAAGAAGAAAAAATAAATAAAAGAAAGAATTTGTTGTTCATTTCCCTGTCAGACACTGTATAATGGAAGGCGCCTGCAGAGTGTACACAGGAATGACTTTTTTTCTTATTTAGTGAACAAGAAAAGCTGTTGCTCATGTTTGTTGGTATTTATTTCTGATGCTTTAACTTTTCCCATGAATGTGTTTCCTTTCTGAGAGAAGGGACCTGGAACAAAGCATAGGTGATGTCATGACTAAACAGTGCTTCAAAAGAGCACTGTATTTCTGTGAAAAATTATTATTTCTATTTTCTTCCTATTGTCTCTACTCATTTTTTCCAACTTGTTATTGTTTAGCAATGTCAGGATCTGAAACAGCATGAAGATCCAGAGAAGTAACTGATAAAATTTCTTTTTTTGTTTTGTGCAGGTGAAATAACATTTGACAATATTGAGAAAACTGTGAGCTATAACAGGATAATTTTAATAAATAAATTAATTCAGTCAAATATTCATATTTACTGGTCCTTCATTGCACTACCACAAATGTCTTCAAAGAACACAACAAAGTGAGGTCAGAGAGCAGGAGAAGAGAAATGTCCAAACATATAGGAGGAGAGTCCAGAAGTATTTGCTTGACTATTTTAAAGAAAAGTAGGAAATAGAAATTTTACCCGCCTTCATTTTTGGGTTTTGTATCTCCCAGGTCTGTATGAGCCAAAGGCTGCAATTCACAGTCTGCAGTCCTTCCCACTTGTTAGATTCATTGGTCAGGAGTCATAAAATCATCTCCAGCCATTTAAAAATTTTGCAAGACATCAAGAAAATGATGGCATTTATAGTGTTTTGTCTCTTTTTCATTGTATATGGTATAAATTTGGATCCTATTTAGGCGGGATTACATTACTACTCTATCCATTTTTTTGTCTGAAAAAGAAATAGAAAGGTTATTTCCCCAGAACATATTGTATATTTTTTCACTGTTTTTTCCCCCTGTTTTATGAAATGGCTTAAACAAAAGAAAGACACAAGCATAAAAAAGTATAGGTAAGGAAACTATATATTTTGGATTCTGTTTGCAACATAGAGCATGATAGAAACCACCAGAAGTTCTGGAGTTAAACACAAGGTCAGTGAGATTAAATATAGTTGATTTTAAATCATTTTCCAGCAGAGGAAACACAGAATCAACTGTCATTATCATTAAACCCATCCTATTATCTCAGTTGGTCTTCAAATGTCCCATTCAAAAATATTTAAACCCTTGCAACACTTTCCATCTTTAATCACTGTTGGTGTGTGCAGAAGCAACAGCCTTTGCCCATCTCACCATATGTAAATTCAGGCCTGAAACTTCAGCTCAATTGCTTATGCACCAGGAAGCCACCACCAATCATATCATTTAAAGTAGGACTGTTCTTTTTATTTACTGCATTCAGGATATTTCCGGTATGTCCCGGAAATATATATATCAACACTTGCTTCCAAACCAGCAACTTGAACACAAAATTAATACTGAAATATTTCTGTATATCTTTATATCAAATAATTCTTTCTGTCTCATAGTGAAGAATATAAGATCATGTAGGCATAATAAATATCAGGTAGAAGTAGTCACTCTACAGCAAAGAAAAGAAAGAATCCTTCCTCAGTGTTGGTTCTGAGAACACAGGATGCATCTTGTGTGCCCAAAGGTTTCTGCTGACCAAAGCCAGTACAACAGGGGCACTGCACACTTTGGGCAGACAGCATTGAGGAGCAGAAAATCATCAACAAACACAAGTGCAAATACACATCACAGAAATTCTGTACTGATACAGAAGTCATAAGTGCATCTGTGCTGCTCCTTGCTTTCCTTGACAACATCTGGGACACGGTTGCAACAGGGGCAACACATCTCTGACCTGCCATTGCTTCTTCCCTGAATATATTGTAATCATGCATCCCAAACACTCCTCACGACTGTCTGGAAGCACCTTTAACTAAGGCTGAGCCTGGAGGCAGCCCTGTGTCAGTGTTGTGTTAGCCTTTTCTTCTATGACGGCACAAAAAGGATCAGACTCTTGAGGTTTAAACGTGAAGCAATAAGTTACTTACTCTCCGTGTGCCTATTCTGACACAGAAGAAAGTAATCTTGTCCATTGCTACATGAGAAAAGCACTTTATTCGCACGGAAACTTGCTCTGCAAATGAACCCTGTGCTTGATTCTAAACCAATGAAATAAGCGAACCTTTCTCTTTACATGAAAAATTCTGTGAGAAACCGTATACATGCTAAAATATCTTGTTTGCATACCCAAAGCTGCATACCCAAAGCTGCATCAGCTCATCTCTAAGCCTCCAGGCACCCTCAATCTCAATTAAAAAATGCAATTTTTACTTCAGCTTTGACAAGACCTAGAGAGTGCCTGCATGCTGTAACTAATGTAAAACAATTCTTTTATTCTCCACTCTCTCACTACTTATCATTCTCACTACTGTCCTATCTCTGCTAAGTCTGAAAGGACACATTAGTGTTTTTCCATATGTTCCAAGGGCTTTTGTAGAAGAGTGAACCCCGTGCTGAAGTTTCACATGAAAAGTAACATAAGATACACCTCTGCTTCAGTTTGGAGTCCCTTGTGGTCTTTTTCTTTTGTTTTCTAGGTTCATCAGGGACTTTTCTGTCCTTTAACCAGCATCATGCATATTTTTCTTTTCCTGTATGCAGAATATTTTACACAATAAATTTCTGAACAAGCGTGATATGGCCAAGATCTAGAGAAACCTGTTGCACATTTTACAATCTGAAATTATTGATCTAACATTTGCAAGGAAGATAGGATTTCCAGATTGACGTTTTCTTCAGTTTTATTAAAAATACGTGCAACAGGAAATTTTAAAATTAATTAACTTATGGGATATTGCGAACTAGGAAGTGGACGTATTTCTTCTTTGAAGACTACACCTTAAGATATTTTTACAACTGCAAAAAAGATTATATTTTTAGATGAAACCCTCTGTTCCTCCTAGTCATGTTTGTTATTACCTATAACTGTATTCACAGTTTCTCTCAATTTCCATTTCCAATCACCAATTCTATTTTAGACATGGTAGTTGATACAAGATTAAAAAAAAAATAAAGGACCACAAATTATCATTTGGTCCAAACAAATCTAAAAGTAACTTTGCACTCTACCTTAAAAACATTAAAACTAGGTGTGAGAACACTAAACATCATCAAAGGGGAAAAAATGAATATACACACAGAAGTACATAAATAAACCTATATGGGGTGATTGCGAAACTGTAAAAAACTCCCTTGTATTACATTAGTCTTGTAAATCTTCTTTGCTCAGGTTCTTTTTCATTCACTAGACTGTGTTGCAATAAAAGTTTTTGTATGTCAACCACATAAAAAAATTTCTTTACATATGCAAAAAATCCAGGCTTAGCAGAGGAAAGCACTGGTGTTGTTATAGTAACATTTATAAATCCAGCTATCAAGGACTACAAATATAATATTCTGATTATGTTTTTTCAGCTACATACAAGACTAAATAAAATCTTCTGACTTACCCCTGACAAGCTGTAGGTACTCTTTACAGGTCATTTATATCTTTTTCTTACAGTAAAGCA
Organism: Drymodes brunneopygia; assembly: GCA_013400955.1. Taxonomy (NCBI): domain Eukaryota; kingdom Metazoa; phylum Chordata; class Aves; order Passeriformes; family Petroicidae; genus Drymodes; species Drymodes brunneopygia. The sequence goes on along the minus strand of VZTZ01029535.1, from coordinate 185,251 downwards.
AGAAGGGAAGTTTGACAAAAAGTTGAATAATAAAGAGTCAGAGAATTTAAAAGGTGTAACAATTGCTTTGGCAGTTTCCACATGCATTTCTTTCATCTCTTTTTAAGTGTTCACATGCATTATACACCAATAATTAGGAATGAGTTGTATTCCTCTAGTCTCTGGTGGAAAATGGATTCTACCAGCTCTTCAGCAACCTTCAGCACCCGGATCCCTTCCATGTTTTCTAGAAACTGTTGTGAAGATGGAACGAAAAGCTGAACAGACGAAAACAGGGTAAAGAGCTCACATACTTGTCTTTTGAACTTGGTTCTGTGTGCATACATCTGTATGTGGGTGTGTATGAATGCATATATACAAAGAGATATATAATACATAGTACTACGTACAGTGTATAACTTTATTCATATGTACAATATACAATTTTAGATACACTATGTAGGATTTACCTCCTTGCCATGAGAGTGAGAGTTGTCAACATGAAACCACATACAGTTTGACTTTGATGGGGACCATGAAATGGTACATAAAAAGCAAGAGCCTTGCAAAAATCAGGTTATCTTGGCATTTCTATAATATCTTTCACTTTGGCAATAGTCTTTGATGATTCAATCTCCACAGGGATATCATGACTTTCTCATCCTTGATATTTTGTTTAAATGTAAGAAATAAGCTGCAGCGTCCCAACAGTCAAATAAACACATTTCTTCCCCTGGTAACAGCAGTATCTAACATCAAAATATACCTTTGGCAGGCAACATTACCAGGCTGCAATAGAACTAAGTAACTCATTTCTTTATGGACTTTTTAAAAGCAATTTTAGATCATTTTAAACACATAAGGCTTTTGTGGTTTCTTTAAATATATTCTTATTCTATACTAAATTTTTCAGACTAAGTTCTTACAAAAACGTATTAATGACAAAAACTAATCTGTAATTTTGATACATTAAAGCATACCTCAAACATAGCAAAAGGTTCTAGAAAGTCAGACATTAATGGATGAGATTAAAGTGCACAGAGTAAAATAGCTATAATAATTAAAACTTTTAGCTCTTCCCTGATTAAACAAGGAGAGAAAATGAAATTGTCTAACATCTCTAAATACAAAACTTACGTTAAAGGAGGTTGAATTTTTTCAACTGTGGGAGCTTCTTTTGTAGGAAATAGAGGCTTGAAAAAAATCTCTTTCTTGTATTCTCTTCCCTGTCATCCCAGACAGCTACTTCACCTAGTCCGTTTTGTAAATGCATCAAGTTGAAAATTTCAAGTGTCACTGCATAAACACCACAAACTACTATTTAGAATGGCCTCATTTCTTAAATTTCAGGAATAAATAAATAAATGGCCATGTCTCAATTAATTATGAGTTAAAGAGCTTTCTTTACTAATCGCCGCCTGCTGGGAAAGTAGCACAGCAAGCTATAGGCGATTTAGGAGACTCCTGAAGTTCATCTAGGTTAACATCTTCAGCCAAGTAGTAGCCCAAGCAGAGGGGGTGTGGTGTTGGATCTAATGGTGACCAGCATGAGTGAGCACCACTCATGCACTTGCAGAATTCACAGTCCTCAAGCATATGGGTGAGGCAAAGAGCAATTTCAGGACTCTATATTTTAGGAAAGAAAACTTTCAGGTGTTTAAGGAGTTGGTCAGTAGGACCTCCTGGGAAACTGCCCTCAGGAACATAGGGGAGGAGCAGAGCTGGCAGACCTTCAAGGACACCTTCCACAGAGTTCCAAAGGTCTTGGTTCCCAGGTGTAAGAAATCAGGAATGTAAGGCAAGATACCTGCATGGCTGAGTCAAAACCTGCTGGATAAATAAAAGGGCAAGAAGGAAATTTACAGGCAGGGGAAAGAAAACCGAGGAAGAGTAGAAGGATGCAGTCCCATTGTGTAAGGATGGAATGAGGAAGGCCAAGCTGAAGCTGGAGCTGAAAACCACAAAGGATTCAAATACTAACAAGAAGAACTTCCACAGGTATGCCAGCCTGAAAAAAAAGGTCAAAAATGTGTGCAGCCTCTGATGAACATGACTGGCAAATTGGTAACAATGGATGAAGACTAAGGTATTCAACTTTTAATGCCTCAGTCTTCAACAGCAGCCTCTCTTTCCACACTCCTCAAGCAGATGTATTGAAAGACAGGGTCTGGGAAAGAAAAGTCCTCTCACTGATGGAGAAGATCGGATTTAAAGCTCCTGAAGAACCTGAACATATATTGGTGAATGTCACCTGAATGAGATGCATCCCAGAGTTCTGAAGGAATCAGCTGATACAGTTGTCAAGTCAATCTTCACATATTTAAGAAGTCATGGCAGTCACCTGAAGTCACAGGTGACTGGAAAAAGAGAAACATTGTACCCGTCTTTAAAAGGGGTAGAAAGGAAGACCCTGGGAAATAACAACCTGTGAATCTCACCTCTATGCCTGGGAAGATCATGGAACAGATCCTCCTAGAGGCTCTGCTAAGGCACATGGAGGACAGGAAGGTGATTTGGGACAGCCAGCACAAGCTGCACCAAGGGCAAGTCCTGCCTGACCAGCCTGGTGGCCTTCTGTGATGGAGTGGCTACGTCAGTGTGGAAGGGAAGGGATATATATGTCATTTGTCCAGACTTCTGTAAGGCCTTTGGCAGCCACCCCACAACATCCTTCTCTCTACACTAGAGAGAGGTGGATTTTTTGATCTAGGGCTGCTCAGTGGATAAGGAAGCAGTTGGGTAGTCACCATCAGGAGGTGATATCCATCCTAGACAAGATCAAGAAGTGGGCCCAGGTGAACATCATGAGGTTCAACAAGGTGAAGTGCAAGCTCTAGCACCTGAAATGAGGCAGCCTGGTATCAGTACAGGCTGGAGGAAGAAGATATCAAGAGCAGCCCTACCAAGAAGGACTTAGGACAACTGGTGGCTGAAAAACTGGGCATGAGCCAGTAATGTACTGTTGTGTCAAAAAAAGAGGGATCAACAGGTCAAGGAAGGTGACTGTGCTTCCCTTCTCCATCCTCATGAGACTCCACTTGGAATACTGCATCCAGGTCTGTGGTCCTCAGTACAAGAAAGCCACAGATCTGTTGAACTGGGTCCAGAGGGAGACAAAGAGTGATCAGAGAGATAGAACACCTCTCCTATAAGGAAAGGCTGAGAGATGGGGCTGTTCAGTCTTGAAAAGAAAAGGCTCTAGGAAAACCTTATTATAATCTCTTATAGGGGGCATATATGAAAGATAGGTACAGGCTTTTTAGTAGGGTCTGTAGTGATAGGACAAGAATTAATGACTTTAAACTACAAGTCAATTTAGACTAGATATAAGAGAGATTTTTTTTTTTACAATAATGATGCTGAAACGCTGAAATGGGTTTTACAAATAGGTGGTAGATTCCGCATCCCTGGAAAACTGCAAGGTCAGGTTGAACAGGGACCTGAGCAAGCTGGTCAAGGTGTCCCTGCTTATTACAGGGGCTTGGACTAGATGACCTTTAATAAGGTCCCTTCCAATCCAAATAATTCTATGATTGTAAAAGCAAAGGCAAAGTCTTTAATCACTTGACCTCCTGTGGTATTACATTGTCTTCAAAGCCTGCCCTGTAGACTGTAGTCATCACGCTGCTTTGTGTATGCTTTTAGGGACTTGGAGGGGAAAAAAAAAACATGCATGCCAAAAATGGTAGGGACTCCTACCAAGGAATACAATTTTCAGTGTTTGCCTATATGTGTTCAGGCAACAATTTTCAGGAAAACACAACAGCTGCATCAGGTTTTCAAAGGATTTGCCATGAAATTAGAAGAGTGATTCAACTCTGCAGTATTAGGAAATTCAAGCAAACAGAGTTGAATTCAAAGGGCTGGAATCAAGCCATAACTCCATGTAGTCCTCAGCAGACCAATAAACTTATTATTGCCCATGAATATTTATGCATCTATATATCCTTAGACATATAGACATATAGACCTATAGACTTATTTTCTCATTATGATTTTGGGAATTCACACTAAACTTCATTCTGCATCACACAACGAGTAAAGATTCTTCCAATCGATTGTGCTTACCCTAATCAACCCTTTCTTATATATGCCTTATAAATTCAGTTAAATGCCAATGTAGAATAGTAGTAAAGTCATAATTTTGTTTCACTTCCTTTATAAATGGCTCTTCATATCAATCCTTAATCAAGTTCCAATCTACAAAAAGTCACCAATAACATGACAGTTAATAAAAAGCCAAATCAAAACTAACATAATTTCAAGACTTTGCCAGAGTCACTCCCAATAACACGACACCTTTTCAACCTGTCATATCAGAATAGGCTATTGAAAGCAAGGACTCTCAGTAAAGACATAAAAATGCTCATAGAGATGCCTTTTATCAATCCTTGTACTCAGAAATTTTATTTTAAGCTATATCAAGCTTATCTAGCTATAAACTTTGTCTAAAGAAGAAAATTTTTTTTAAATGTGGTAAATATGCCTTGCTAAGCACATTTGAAAAGTGTCACTGTTTAACTATCAACATAATGTGCTGATTTTCAATGTGCCCAAGAATTATTAGGTCTTATTTATGCACAAATCAAGGCTTGAAAGGCAGTTTTTGGAAATCCGTAACAAGCTGTGCCAAAAAACAAACTAGAGTAGGTCAGCCAATATTTATACATTCCATGACAACAGCAAAAGAAAGTGTGTTGCATCCAATTCTGTAGATGCAAACAAACCAGATAGTACTACTATTTCCTACGCATTACTTCATACAGGTGGCATTTACCAATTACTGTTGCAAAATGAGGAATATTTAAAATTTTCTTGAGCAGGGATGTTCTTTGGTGTTTGATCTTTGTATACTTTCAAGCCTAATTAACAAGAAAGGTGAATTAATCCATTAAACAGAGAGCAACTAATAAGCTCTAAGTGATATGCAGGTTTTAGAAAGACAAATTACTTGTTGGAAGAATTGCCCTATTAACCTTGAGGGCCTGACATGAGTCAGTGACCTCAGACCTAGGAGGAGGTTAACAAAACTTTGGAAGAAGGATGTACCACTGACAGTGAACACAACACAAAGAATGCAGAATTTATGGGCCACAAGGACATTTGGCAGAACTCCCAAGATAAGGGAGAAATGAATAAAACCAATTCAGCAACTGTGCTGAAATCAGCTCCAACTGGGTAAAAGGTAATTCCTGAAGGGCAATCCATGACCACCAGCTCACAGACCACCAACCCAAGCAGCCCACTGGCTCCAAAAAGAGGAGTGAGCATGCAGACTGATTAGCCTGGGAAGCAAGAGAATCATTAACCAGTGGAAGACAGAGTATTAAGCAGCAAGAGCTGTGTCACTTGTCACCAATGAGCATTAATTCCTTTGTTTCCTAAAACGTATAAACAGTAAAAAGTTTTGACAGTTCATGTGCTTGATTTGTGAAATACCACTGAGCACCCATGCTTCCGAAACACTAAAATAAGTAATGGCAACTCTGTGATGACATCATGCAGAAGCAAGGTTGCATAAATAGCATCTTGGGGGCAAAGCACAACATATATATCTTTTAAACAATGAGTTACAATGAGGACCAAGAAAAGAAAAAAAATAAAATTAGTTTTCTGCAGAGAGAACCTCAGATTTACAGCAAACTCTTCAACATGCACTACCTCCACTCTGCTCTTCTATGAGGAGCTGATAAGAGTGTGGAGGGAGTATTCAGGGATCTGTTTAAAAGTTATATGCCTATAGGATTTTCACACCACTGCTGGGAAACTAGATGAGTGACTGATGGTGAAATATTTCTCTGATTATTTGTTCTTCCCCAAATGGCATTGGTTTCTTTTTGTCCTGGAAAAGATCTTCCTTATTCTACATACTGACTCATGCCTCACAAACATTAGGGACATTTCTGATATGGGGCATGATTTCAAATAAATCTGCGTAAGAATTTTCATTAAAATTAGATTCATTCATACTCCTCTTAGGGAGAGGTTTGGTGAGGAGAGATGAGAGGTTTGGAGAGGAAAGATTTGGAGAGGAGAGGTTCAGAGAGGAGAGGAGAGGACAGGACAGGACAGGACAGGACAGGCGAGGACAGGACAGGAAAATGCTCTTCTAAAAAACATCAAGCACTGTGAAAATTATAACTAACTTCCTCTCTCCATGGAAGCTTCATTTCCTTTCTTTTTCAGAAAGAGAAAACGTAAACATTTCCAAAAACCCTAACAGGTCATAGTAACTGGATTAATATTCTGTACTTAGTTACATTTTTAATTCTTT
>VZTZ01029535.1:151879-178957 GCA_013400955.1 Drymodes brunneopygia | reverse complement strand
AAAGCTTTTTATGAGTTTTAATAGACGTGTGATTTGAAATGTTTATCATTTAGAGTTACAGTAACTGCATCAGTTGGCAAGGGATGAGGTATGGACATCATCTATCTAGGTTTCTGTCAGGCCTTTGATATGGTCCCCCACAACATTCTTACTGATAAATTGTTGAAATTATGGGTGAGCTATTAGAAAGGAATCAGCTGAATGGTCACATCTGAAGAGTTACAGTTAATAGCTCAAGGTCGAAAGGGAAGCCAGTAACGAGGGGTGTCCCTGATGGTCTGTACTCAGACTGATACTATGTAATACCTTCATGGACAATACAGTGGGGGATCAGATTATCCTCAGGATTTTGCAGCTGACACTGAGCTTAGTAGTGCAGTTGATTTGCTCTGGGGAAGGGACGCCAGCCAGAGGGCCTTTGAAAGACTTTAGGAGTGGAATTATCTGGACCTCATGGAGCTCTGCAAGGCCAAGTGAAAGGTCCTATTCCTGAAGCAGGGGAATTACCAAGAGAGACTGTGGGGATTAATGAATTGGCAGCAGCCATGTGGAATAGAACCTGAGGATACAGGTAGATGAAAAATTGCACCCAAGACAGCAGTGTGTGCTGTGCAATTCAGAAAGTCAATCACATCCTGGGCTGCACAAAAAAAAGTGTGGTAAGCAGATCAAGTGAAGTTGTTCTCTCCTTCTATTCCACTTCTCTGAGAACCCACCTGGAGGACTGCATCCAGGTCTTGTTCTCCAGCAAAAGGAAAACACAGATCTGTGGGAGTGGGTCCAGAGGAGGGCTACAAAAATGGTCCAAGTGCAGAAGCGCTTCTGCTGTGAGCACAGGTTGAGACAGCTGGGTTGTTTGGTCCAGAAAAGAAAAGCCTCCAGACTGACCTTATGACAACTTCCAGTACCTAAAGTGAGCTTATGAAAAGAGGAAGAGAGACTTGTTACCAAGGCCTGTGGTGGCAGGTCAAGAGGTAACAGTTTTAAACAAAATATGGCTGTCAGTCAGTCTGAGACTCTGCAACGATCAGACTATGGCTTAATTTCATAGACTGAAAATTATTAGTTAAAATTTAGGAAAAAAATATGAGCTTTTCTTCTTCTGTGGACAAAGTATCACAATCCTAAATTTCATTTTATTCCTACACATACAAGACACTTTCAGGTTTTTTGTTGGGTAATTCACTGCCTTATTAGTACAACAGACTATTCTTTCACCAGCCTCCAAATGAGACTTGCTTCTAAACCCACTATGAAGTCCAGCTGCTGTTTTCCTGCTCAACTATTTTATCTCCCACGAAACTAATGGCAAATTCACTATCTGAAGCCATTCACGTAGCACTACCAGACAATTTATTGGAATCATTCCTTCTGAGATGCTAATTAACATTGTTAAAATGCGCTGGTTTTGCCTTTAGGTGTTACATTAATATTTATGTCAAGGCTACATCTAATTTTCCTCAAATTTAAAGGGATATGACTATTAAAATATATACATTTCCCTGCTTAGTAGAATTCCACATGGAATCTGTTGAGAATTTGAGAGGTAAAAATCAACCTGATGCCTGCTACATAACTGTAAAGGACAAAGACAGATATTCCCACTCATTATAAATGTTTAAAATTTTGAAAGTTTATTTTTATAATTGCTTTTAGTTCTACTCCGAAATAACCCTACAATTTAAAAAAAATCCTAATCCTTAATATTTGTTTGCTACTTAGAAACAAGACAGAGATTCCCAAGTGATCAAAAATTTAAATTAGCCTAAAAATAAGCTATCATATCTTCCACAGGATATTTATTTTGGATTTCTTGAATAAAACTCAAGACAGACATCACTGTAGGCAGAACACTACCAAAATGGCTGTCAAGGTGCTATTGCAAAGAGTATTTACTTGAGAATGACCTGTTTAATCCAACTGGTCAGAATAAATTAAAGGGAACACACTGTGCACTAGCTAACTGTCAAAAAGGTTTAATAATGCAATGTTATAGCAGTTGTTGTGGTTCATGTCAGCTAGCAAGTGCTAGGAAGTATTTCAAGGAGAGAAGTCTCATGCTGCCTTTTTAAAAAACAGCTTACTCCTGGGTTTGCCACCCTCCATCAAGAATGAATTCTATTGCAAGCCATTGCCATTCAGGCTGTTCCTTGAGCCACTTTCTGACTTTCAGTTAGAACACATTCATTACAAAATTTGAAATCGATTAAACTCTAATCAATATTTAACTTTAAAATGGAGTAGGTTTTTCAGTAAGACCATAGTACGATGGGTTCAGAAAGGTTCCATACCACCTAAGACATAAAATCGAAAAAGGGGCTCAATTCTGTCTTTGTGATTGCCCACAGTGGCTTTCCATGAAACTGCCACCCTAAAGATTGCTTTCTCTGGCACTGTGCTGTACTTAGCCAATGAAAATCCTGCCCCTGCCCTTGTTGGGACAGAAAGTTAAAAGGAGGATCCTACATACCTCACCTAAGCCTCTCGCAACCCAGGGACAGCCTGGTGGGTCTAAGTGGCATCAGATGGACTGAGGCACCAAGAAGCATGTGCAAGCAAATTCATATCTCCTGCCTCCCTGCAGGCTTTTCCACCCTCCTCTGGGTTCCTGCACTTCCATTGTGACCAAAGTTGGGCTACACCACATGATTTTTTGTTTCTGGAGCTATTTTTCACCCTATACTTTAAACCTCCCAATTACTTCTAAACAAATATGTGAAAAATTATTACATTTGCTGCAGTTCTGTTATCAAAGTCATCATTGCAATCTAATTTATATTAGATTTTGCCTAGGTGCAACCCATAAATACATAAGAAACTTTAATCTGCATTTCAGTCCCCAGTGACAGTACAAAAATGTAATATTTATTTTTTATTTTTATAGTATCAAACACCATTTACATGCCACCACCACTAAAAGCATTTACATGTCATCTCTGATTCATAATTGCTGCTTGAAAAGTCTGCAACAGAGGAGCTTCTTATTAGCACATCTGCAGGATGTGCTATGTGTTGTTTTACCTGTTCAGAATTCCACCAGAGTTCACACACAGCTTGAACACAGGGACAAAGAGGTCTTTTTGCTTTGTCAGCTGCAACCAAGCAAGGAAACCAAACACCCCCCAAACCTAAGAAACTTGAACCAAAAAACCACCCTGACTCTGAACAAGGCAAATAATCTTTTAATTTCCTCAGAAAATTCAGGGGGACTTTAGTTCTTTAAAAACATGGCATGGCTGGAACAGTATCTTGTAAGCGTCTGTTTGATTAAGGTATGTCACTTTGAGAGATTTGAAAAAATGCAATTAAATAAAGAATTCAGAAAAAGTTAAATTTTCACTCATTTCTCCCTGTAAAAAAATAACTACTTTCACTCACAGCAATAGCTACCGTAGTATTTTTCTTTTGGGAAAATCCTCACTGGGAGTTAACTTTAGAAAAGCAATTAGACCCTGCTGGGTAGCTAAATGAATCAACCTGTCTAAACTATTTTTTTACTAGAAATATATCTGCATTCCAGCATCTTGAAACTATTGTGAAAACACACACACACTACGTAAAATTAGCCCCCAGGGGACCATAATAGTTGCTGTTAATAATACTCATCTGAACTTGAGGCCTCAAGTGTTGAATATCTGTCAAATAAAGAAGAGAGACAGCCAGCAGCAAAATGACAAAACAAGGGGAGCATTTTCAGCTTCAACAGGTACAAGTTGTAAATGTGAAATAAGTTGTTAGAAAAATAAATTATTTCCTGCCCTCTTCTAATTTTTCACAATCTGTGTGGTAAAACCTTCACCACTGACACAACTGAAATAGTCTTTGCATCTGCATTAACTTGCTATGACCTAGTGGGTAAACCAATCTTTCTCTCCCTAATAGCTTAATGCCAGAAGCACTTTGCATAATGGAAAACATCTCAACCTCCCCAAACCTACCTCAAATTAAAAGAAAAAAATTCATGTAATCGCTTGCCTAACAACTAAAAAGGTGTTTATGAAACTCTTTTGTTTTCCTGAACTTCTGTTTAGCAACAAGCTTAGCCCCAAATCTAACCTCTTAGGAACATCTGCAAGAAGGTTCGTATCTCCCCAGTGCACCATAATTTCTTCAGTAAAATTATGTTTAACAGTAAGTCCTACCACTGCTGCAGCATGGTCGTGTCCTGGCATGTTTCTCTGCTGTCACTGAATTAATGAAATCTTCAAAATTTAAAATATGCCAAGCATAAAGTAAAGTGATATTTCCTGCCTGGCATGCTGCTAATGCAACTGACCCTCTGCAAAACCAACTGTTTACACCAGCTGGCTCATGTTTTGTCTGTCCTGGAATGATGACACTGCAGGTAAAGTGAAGAATCCACTTCTTTTACCATCTCCAGTCAACACACAGCCAATCAAGACACCTGAACAGGACTGAAATTCATGCATATGTAGTGAGTTTCCCTGACTCATGGGGATGAAGACAGAAAGCTGAAAACTATCACTGTGCATCTAAATGCACTTCCTTTATATTAAGTAGGTGAGGTGCAACCAGTTGAATCACAGAGGATGTATGATTCTCAAAATTCCTTGCCATATACTTACAGGGAGTCCTAAAGGGATTGTCAGCTTTCTTCTTTTTCATTATGAATAATACCTGTGACCCCAATTGTTAGTGTGTTGAGGAAAATTAAATTTAGACTGTGAAACCTGTGTGCTTCTTTAAGCAAAGTCCTTTTTCCTTCCATATTTATTTGTACGGTGCATGGGAGAATAAACTCTAAATATTGCTGAGGCCTCTGGGATTTATTGCAGTATAAATGAGGTAATAATGGTGGTATGGAAATTATACTTAGAGTAAAGTGAGTAGGCAAGTGCAAGTACTCAACAACCATGTTCTACCCAGCAGAAAGACTGGGAAACAAGCTTATTTTTCAGCATTTCTTCTACTACTTCTGTGGGCATAAAATAAATGTTAAACCTCTGTTTTTCTATGACAAAGTAAACCAAATGATATTTTGCTTCGTCCATGGGAAAGTAATCTGCACTGACCACTACTAACCACAGACCAGACTCCCTGTCAGCTCCATTGTTCATGGGCTGAATTAAGACTGACTGCCCTGTTTTGCTCACTTACAGCAATATAGTAACAGGGGTTAAGGCCCACCTCCTCCACAAGCACATATTCTGTGAATTGTGATAGCTACTCAGGAGAGGAAAAAAAGCAGCTTCTGAGCCCTCACTGATATACATGTCCATGTAAAACAGGATCTAATCTGGAGCTGAGACTAAGCACTGCTCAAAAAGGGAGAAAAGAACAGTAAAGTTTGTTCAGAAGGGAGGTCTTCTGCAGAAATATCATATGATCTATTCTCCATGAAATTTTTTGTACTTGGATTTGAACAATCAAAAGCATTTATTTTTTTAAAAGCAAATCTGTAATCACTAGTATTGCATTTTCCATCTCCTGCATGTCAGTGGACCACATAGACAGAATTATACCTATGCTGAAATCTGATCCCATAAAAAAACAGTAATTATTTTTATGGTTTCTGACACAGCTCAAAAAGCTGTCAGGCAATCATGTGTTTGCATAAGCACACAAATCCTTTCCCTGTGCAGTTACAGCTCTCCTAAAAAGAAGAATAAAGAATGCAGTGCGTCATTATTTTGAAGGGTGCAGATAGCAAGCTTTAGCTGTAACAATGGTGGACTATAGTTAGCAAAACTAACCAAGAATATGATCAGCATAAACTTATCAAGTTGCATGTCATAAAAAGCCACATGGGGCAGCCAGAAATTGTGAGCTGAGACTTCTTACAGTGTATGTGTAATTTTTAACCATAAAGTGTGAAAATACCACACAGCTCTACTTATCTCAGAATGCTAACATACAGACGTGTTAAAAGGGAAAACAAAAAAACACCCAGCAACATTCATTTTATATCAGTTGATCTTTTTTTACAAACAAAAGAATACATAACATTTAAAAATCTGGATCAAGGATATACTATAAGATACTAGGTATACCAGTCAGAAAAAAGCCTGCCTTGTTACCATATCTCTGGATGTAATTAAGGCTGTCATGATCTGAATGAGCATGACTTGATCAAAGCTAAGCAAAACAACACCAGCTTTTTAAGCAGGAAGAGATAGACACTTTATGAAATACAAAAAGACATGGGCTAAAAGATATTTTATGAGATGAAAATAGATTTTTTTATGAAGGCTAATTTTAACCTCTTTCTACAATGAACTAGGTCACTTACTACAAACATGCAGAAGCTGAAATTCTTAGAATTTTTATAGTTGACATACAAAAATTCATTTGAAAGCAAAGAAAAACATCCTCCCAGTCTTCAGAAAGCAAAAATAGAGTTCAGGTGAAGATTTTAACAGGCTAGAGACAGAACAAGAACTTTAACAATGTATTTACATCACTGCAGGATTTCAGATACACTTAGGATATTCAGTGATGGCTGATACTGAGGTTGTTGCATGCAATGGAGAAACAACACTGAGTTTTGTATCGTGCCTACAGAACCTATGAGTCTACATAAATTTTGGATTGTTAGATTTTTTTTTTCCCATTTGTCCATTTTCAATATTCTGTATGGATTTAACAGTATTATCTTACATCAGCTACACTGTAATAGCACATTAGATGTTTTGCATACGAATTTGCATTCCACATATGAATATTGTACATGAAAATCGAGATAAAATCTTTCCTTTTCAGCTTAACCTCAAGTAAAATCTTTGGCACCCTGACAATAATGTCTTTGTATGTCATCAGGTCTGTAAAGTCGTGCCAGTTCTATGTCTACGTTTCTGAATTTTGAGTAGCATCCTGATTCAAAATCTCTAATAAGAGTAATAGAAACTGTTAAATATTAAATCTGTAATTATATATTTTTCTGACTTCTGATATTGTTGCAGGCTTTTGTTTCATTTAAAGAGAGTCACGGAGTGTTTAATTGCTCATTAAATCCTAATGGTACAAAGATTTCCTCTCCTCCTCAAAATACTCCAGTTATGGCATGTCAACTAACAATAAATAGAACACATGCTATGACCACGTCCCGGTTTTAGAGACAAAATTTTTAGGAGGAAATGCTCTGGAAAGAGGGCCTCCTCCCAAGGGAAAAGGGCCTCCCCCTTTCCTCCAACAAAGAGAAAAATTGACAAAAGTAATGAAAGTGGAAAAAAAAACCTGAACTATTTATTGACACAAAACAAAACTGGGAAAACAAAAAGGGAAACAAAGGAAAGGATGCCTGTGAGGAACCGGTAACTGGTCCCCTCCAGACTCCGGGAAGGGGAGTCCACACAGCAGGCTGCTGGAGAAGGGCAGATGGAAACCTTTTCTTTGGCGCTGGTTCTCCTCCTCACAGCCGGCGATGCTGGTGGGTCTCTGTGTCCCGTCGCTCACCGGCCTGGTCTTCCTCCGGGTTCGGACAGGTGGGGCCACCCCACAGGCCCACCGGGGCCACCCCACAGGCCCTTCGGGCGGGAGATAAGGGAAGGAAGGCAGGGAGGTCAGGGGGAGAAAAAAGGGGGAAAACAAACAAAACCTTTTCCTAAGCCTCAAGAACAACTAAAACCCAAGAGAGAGAGAGAGAGCAGCGCAGCATCGCCGGTGCGCTCCCTCCCCAAGCCCGGCCGAGAGCCGCTGCCCCAGGGCCCTTGGGCTGAGCCGTTGAACCGACCCCACCTGGGGTCCCGCGGCTCCAGCCCCGCACCCGGGCCCACCTTAAAGGTACAGGTACTTTGGGCACCAAGCAGATGGTTACGGAATAAAGGAGCCTCATAACAGCACCCCAGGACATTCCACTTGAATTTGTTTTGGTCGTTCAAATTATGATGTCTGACACATTTTACCATTTTTAACATCTAGCCTGTTTTACAAAAACTTTGCATTAGAGTAGAAAGTGTCAGAGCAAGAAGGCCTTTAAACCAAGCCTCTCTTTTATCCAACACATGCTCCAGAATGCAGGAAAACATAAACTGCCAAAAATGCACAGATCACATATCTGAATCCATGTCCTGGGGAGGGTCAGGAGGGTTCAATTGCTTTAGTACCTTTGTGTCTAGGATAAGTCTTCAAGCCAAGGGCTGGAGACAGTGTCTGATGAAAACAACAGTAGAGAGAAACCATTAATATTTCTCATTCCATGTTGAGGGCCAATTGCACATGTTGCTATTTTTTTTATGTAGAAGCATAATGCTTACCAACACCACTTAACTCCCTCAGAATTAATTCACAAAATAAACCTAGTTTTACCGGGCCAGCAATTACTCCACCATTTTATTTTCTTCTGCAGGTGGACAGATGGGACAGCTGGCCCTTCAAGGGTGCTGGGAGGCTTTTGCTCCATCCTGCTTTTTCAGGCAGCTAACTGGTAGGCCTCTGCAAACTCCCTGTGAAGGACAGAGACCTGGCAGCAGTTTCCACATGGGGCCATGTGAGCGGCATCTCACCACTCCCTGGAGGCTTTAAATACTTCACTTGGGAGCACCAACTGCTGTGGGATGCCAGCAGAGGTAGATTGTTCCAATGTTGCCCTTCAAGAAAGCTTGCTGCAGTGATTAAAATTAAACAAACGAGGATGTGTCTGGCTCTTCCTTCAGGAATATTTATCAAAATGAAATATGAGACTGGTTCAGACCCAAATGTTATCCAAAGATTTAGCGTAGGAGGAAAGAGGTTCTTATTTTAGCAATCCTGCTTCATACACGATGAAACAGGATTAAGATTTTACATATGCTCTTTTATTTGTGCATGATTTATCTACAGAAACAGCTTAATGTGTTGGCGGAACAGCACCCGTCAACAGAAGTGAAGAATCCCATGAAACAGTGTATATGCCTCCAGGCATAGCCAGGCAAGGCATGGATTTGTGCAGAAGAATCAAGTCTGTCAAACAGGCAAAAGAAATTCTATCTTTGGACCCATTAGTAAGCTGACATTATCCACAGTTAATTTTGTTGACTGAAAATAAGTTTAGGTTGCATGTAAGAGATGGGTTCCGTTCAACTTTGTGGAAAAGCACAAATGAATTACTGTGTTGCAAATACCCCAGTATCTGTCTTGTTGGCTAGTCATGCTGTACATTTTCATCCAGTCACTAGAACAGTTGTCATTTAAGTACATGTCCTCCAGTTCTGTAAGCATGACACATAACCTGATTTTCTGCCCTGTGAAAAGGATGCAATAGGACAAAGGGTGCATTCAGGGGTTTCAGATGTCAGGATGACAAAATCATTTGCAGGTCCCAAAGGCCAGAGCCAGTGTTTCTGCTGTAGAGATTTCCTGAGCAGTAGCACCTGCTCTCCAGCATGGCAGCTTGGAAAGGGAAACAAGTAGCATCTGAGAAGACACATTCTGCTACACCCTGTCTCCTCATGATAACTATCCTTCAGTCGCTTTGATGTGTCCCTTTGTCCTTATTAACTGAATGTTTCCAGTGCAGTACTGTAATTGGTAAGTGATTTTCTTTCAGAGCCCCTTTGGAGCTCCCAGCTGGGAAATGAACTTGGCCATTTAATCTGCATCCCATCTGGACCAGCAGGATTCCTCATCTTGCAAATACTCTTCCAGTAATTCATAGCTGCTAATGTCACATCAATTTGTAATGAAGTTAGGCACATTCAAATGGGTTTTCCAGTGGTATTGTCATTGATGTGCCTCTTTATTTATTGAGAAGGTTGTAAAACTCCACACATAAAATTCTTCATTCTAAAAGTGAAATGTTAAGACATAAATGACAGATGGTCAAGTTTATAATGTAAAGAATTTGGTTCCCTAATTACAATTGGATAAACTAATTGTTTTAGTAGTATGAGCTGTGAGTTCATACAAGCCTCTCTACTTTCTCCCTTCAGTCCTTGTAGATGAATTCTGGTTGAAGGGTAAATCAGCCAAGCTATAAGGACTTCACACAACAGTGATCCCCATGAATCTGGCTCTGATGACAACCTTTGTACTCAACCCTTTTAACTCCTTTGAGCCTGCAGTCTTTGTTCTTATGCTCCTTACTATCATTTCAGCACTCCTTCTAAGGCAAAACTTGTGCTTGGAATGACAATTTTTCTTTTAATTATGACTTTAGAGGCTGAACTTTTCCACTCCAGAGGTGAACACAAGTAGCTCAACAGATTACAAATATATTTCCACAGCTCTGAAAGGATCACCTGTGTCTGAAAGATCAGCTATCATCTGCATGGCTAATAAACATGTCTCTCAGTTACCAAAAGGACAATCAAAATCATATTAGTATTAACAAAAACTCATTAATCTTGCACTACATCATTTTTGAGTAAAATCTCTGTCTGCCCAGTAAATAACAAACATTCACTTGGCTGAAATATCTGGACTAGAAAAAAAAGAAAGAATGGAGATTCTCTAAAAGGCTAAATACTATAAAAGTAGCCCAGATGCCAAGATAATACAGCAAGAATATGTGAAGAAACAAGAAAGTCCATAAACGGAACTGGGCATTGAAAAAAAAGCTTTGCCCAAAATTTGTCAACATGACATACGTGGCACTTCCCTTTATCTGTCACGCTAAACCAGTACATGCACAGAATAGTTGCAATTATATGCAACTATAAATTTAGTCTGAGGTTTTGCTGAGACCCTTTACTCCAATGCAATGCATTCCAAGCTATCAAAGGAGCACTATGTTATGGATATTTTAGTACATGCTATTGATGCCTTTCTCTTTATGAAGTACAAGAGTGGCTCTACAAACGTTTTTTCTATTTATGAGTACTTGGAAGTCAGTCCATGTAAATATTTGCTGACATTAAGAGATTTCAATGGTACTTCCAGAAATTGAATCTTAGAATTTTTATTAGTAACCTCAGTTTTTCTGATAATTTTGTTCAAAATTTCAGGCTTCCCAGCAGGCTCTTAGTTAAATACTCAGTTAGTTCCCTAACTTGACATACAGAATTGAAATGGCTAAAGAGCAGCAGAAATAGCCACATAATTTCAGCAATTTCAGTTGCAGACAATTTTATCAATGCACAGATAACTTGCTCTTAGATCCAAAATGCTCAGAATACAAACATGATCTATCTCAAGAGAGCCCGAAAAATACTGTAAATGTTTTAGATGGAAAAAAAAAAAGAAACCAAAACAGAAAGAAAAAAGATCGTGCATTATGAAAAATGTAACTGCTAATATATATTCACTCTTCAGCTATAATTGCTGGAAGCTTTTGTATTAGATCCAGAATGATGGTCAATGGTAACAGGTCAAAGTTTTTCTCCTGAGATGGAGATTCCTGAGAGGCAATTGAGGGGCATTTTTAGTGGTTGCTATAAAGTCTATTTTGCTCTAGTGCTCCATGCAGCTGTTTCGTGTTACACTTTCCAGAATAAGAAGCATATATGCTACCATTTTTAGAGCAATACATTTGTTCCACAATCAGAGAATCCCATAACAAATGTGTAAAAGGGAAGAATAATTTCCTGCAGATAATATGTGGGACAAAATATAGAAGTTCAGTATCATTTGCATTAATCCCATGGCTTATCTGGAGTCTTCAGCTCAGAACAGAGCGCATGAAATCACCATGTTATACCACATATTCAAATTGCCAAGCAGTCTTAAAACATAGGAGATTGTTAATTAGAAAAAACAACTGAGGAAAAAATACAGTTTCTGTTAATAATTTGGCCGAATATGTGTATTGTGACAAAAGCCTCACAGGAAACCTACTCATCAATGACACATTTAATGGGATATAACTTCCAAGAAGACTTCTTTCTCAGACTTCTTTCTTCTTACTTGCATCATATCTGGTCACAAAAGTCCTCTTCAAAGACGAAGGGTTTAAAGGTGTCTCCTCTTTCTAGTGTCCCTTCTGTGTGCTCCGCACTGTAATTAGACACAGAGTTTTCATGAAATGCTATATGAGTGCAATTAAATTTTTCTCCTTGATTTTCCACTTGACTATGAATGGACACAAAACTAATTATCTTTTCGAGCCTTACTCTTGCATTGCAGTGAAAGTTTTGTAATATTTACAACAACTTCTAAAGACAGAGGAGTGGGATGAAGAGAATGGCTTCTAAGTAATGAAAAATCCCCAAAACTCAACTCTTTTATATTCCTTAAGCAGAAAAGATTCTGTGATTGAACTGAAATACCTGCAAAAAGCATGAGGGGATTAAGAAAGAGGGATAAGCAGAAAAGATAAAAAAATTGAAGTTTCAGGAGTGGATTACAGATTTGAACATTTTCAGTTTCACAACAAAAAAAAATTATTTTAAGTGTTTAAAGTGTTTGTAAGTAAATTATGAGTAATGCTTCTGCAGAGTTAGAACTGATGGCACAGAGATAAAAACGAAATACAGAAAGTGGGAGAAACAATTTGAAAGACAGCTTCAGAATGATGTGGGCAGATGTAATGGAGATCTCCTCTGCAGCTCACAACACAATTTCATCTCTCCTATGGAACTCATAAACAAGCCCCCAGACACAGTATTTTCCCTTCAGAAATAAAAGAATTACCACCCAATCAAAAAACATGTTTACTGAACTTCAATAACCTGACTCTGTTCGTATCAGATATTCCTAGGAGGATATAGGAAGTCACCAATGGTTGTAATATGTCAGCACTGTCCAGAGTGAGAGCCTTAATCTAGTCTACCACTGACAGTTGATGAAATCCTAAAATACATCATTGAATAACTCTTCAAAAATATTACTTTAGGAGGAATTGCTTATTACATGTTGGTCTTATTAAGGATTTGCCACTTCACAGCTTAAAAAAAATGTCTGCAACATGAAAATTGTTTCTAACATGAAAAGTCTCCCACTTTTTCCTTTAATTTATCCAGATATTTTTCTTTTTTTCTGTCATGTTCCAAGTCAACAGAAGCTCCAAATCCCTCATCTGGTTCTTCCCATATATATTTTATAATTTCATTTCAGAGAGAAAAAGTGCATTTTCATGGCTAGGGTAACTGTGGTCTACATGTCCTTACTCTCCATCTTTCTCTCTGCCAGTAATGTGTTATCTGAAAAGCATAAAAACTGGTAGAGCTTCTGAATATTACATTTAAATTAATTTAGTGTTTTTACCTGCAACCCTCTGTCAGGCAGTTTGAAGTGAATAACTTCTCCTTGTACACAGACCAGTACATGCGGGTAAAGAATGTGCCACTGCTAATTCTGTATCTTAAGAGAAATATGCTTTACACAATATGCAGGGCATCTTAGAAAACTCTAATCCAGGATTTCTGGAAACTACAGTGTATAAAACTCAGTGCTGCCCTTAGATCTGCCATTCAGGTAAGACTGAGTAGTAATCATTTTGTGTGATAACAAGCTTGTGTGACAACCTACAGAGAGACTAAGTACCTTTTCATTAAGCAGTTTCAATTACAAGAGTTACTCTAAATGGAAATATGTCAATATGGCAGTAGATTTAAGAGACAGGCCATCAGACTTAAACTGATGACTGCTGAAAAGCAAAATTCAAGAAGTCATTTTGAAAAAGAATATTTTTCTTTATGTTTATCATGTAAAATACTCTGTTTGTAGCTAATTTTTTTCAGTAAGACGAAAAATTGTGTGATAAAAACATGATAATAGAAAAAAAACCCTAAATTATATAAATATACATAGCTTGATTTAACAGATCTCATTCCACATGATGAAGTTACAATTTAGCAGTCTGGCTTTATTAAAATTCTGGGGTTCACATAAAACTAGGATTTGATTATGAAAACTTAAAGATGTTTAGTTGCCGATTGACTGGAGGAAACATAATACAAGAGGTGATAGGTCACCTGACATCTGAAAATGACTGCATGAAGATTTAAAACTAAAGAAGAGGTTATGGCATGGATGTAATTGGAGACCTCATCTATCAGAATATTTTTAAAGAAAGCATGAGTCTGGAATTGTTTTGTAATAGAAATGTCACAGAACTTGCATACTAAACCAACATAATTCAAAAAACACATTAGGAAAAAAAGCATATCCTAGTTGTCAAGTATTAAATTATCGTCTAACCCACCCAGGGATAACTTCACACAGCAGACAAGCTTAAAATCTTGCCAACTACCAAACTACCACCAGAATAAATTGTTATACAACAGTTGTCTTAAAAAGTCAGAGAAACTCCCTCCTCTCCATACATCCAATTCCCTGGAAATCATTAGACAAACTGTTAACAAATATATTAACAAACTTGTAAGACCCTTTTGGTGAAGAAAAGGGTTTTAATCCATTCCAGGAATGCCTCACATGCACACCCAGCCCTCTGAAACTGATTCAGGCTACAGTGTCATGGGAACCAGGTCTCATGGGAGCCTGTCAGTGAAAAGGTGGTGACCAAAGGGGTCTGCCATGACACAGCTGGCTTCAAATCAAACACAGCCACTGTAGAAGGAGACACCTCTAAATAACAATCAAGGAGCTGTTACAAAATACAGCATTCACAGGAAGGCATCAATCTGCCCTTTATGCCAAGACAGCACAATGTACTTCTTGAGAGTTTCTCTAATGGGACAGAAAAAGCATTGGAAGCACAGAAACATGTGCTCCATCCACTCCTCCTCATCCTCCCCTTTCACAGTTCACTTAAGAAGCATAGCCATTCATAAGGAATAAGAGGATAAAGCAAACTTTGATCTGAAAAGCCTGCAGCCAAGGTGCAAGAGTATAAGGGAGAAGCCATAAAATAGCAGAATCTGCCTGAACTCAGAGTATCACCAACAAATGAGTTGGGGGAAAGAAAAGTTTTCTCTGGATAGGAGTCAGGCTGCCATGAACAGGAATTTGCAAACTGGCTAATGCTCTCAGATAATGCAAGTTTCCATGTCTCAAATATTCATTTTACGACTGAACTCACACCATATAATGCCCACACCCTTATGTTTGTAAAAGATAAATAGTCTGGGATTGAGCAAAATCAGCTGTCCAGGCCCTAAAAAGAAGCCATTCACAAATTACTGACTGCAAAACAAGTCCTGCCCAAACTCAGTGCTGTGCTCTTTCATGGGATGGTGTCACCCCATGGACCACTGGGCTTTGGAGAGGACTGCAGCCTGGAGGCACACAAACATAAATGCAGAATGGCATTTC
This sequence comes from Drymodes brunneopygia, assembly GCA_013400955.1. Classification (NCBI taxonomy): domain Eukaryota; kingdom Metazoa; phylum Chordata; class Aves; order Passeriformes; family Petroicidae; genus Drymodes; species Drymodes brunneopygia. Next base: position 163,870 of record VZTZ01029535.1, on the reverse strand, counting down.
TGGGGTCTGAAAAGAGATTGCATGTCCATATGATTCTCTGCCTAGTTTTACTGTGTCCTGAATCAGAGGCAAGAGTTGCTATTCCTTCTTTCAACATAGGCAACTATTTAGCAACAAATAAAGAGTAAAGTCATCTTTTCACTTTAATTGAGCACAGCAAATTACAAACTTCCCTTGAAGTACTGATTTCAAACAATGTTTGAAAATATAACAGGTACATGAGAAAAGGTTTACTAATGTGCAAAACAGAGGTGTTTTCTCTCTTCTTAGACCAACATTTCTAGTGTAATGATACTAATCTCCTTTCAACTGTACAGTCCTCCAATTAAAACAAGAAATGTCCCTTTAGATTTTCTTCACTATTACTACTAATTTAATGGGTCATTAACTTTAATAACACAAATGTGTGGCATTAACCCATTCAGTGCGATCAGTATACAAGATAATATTTTAAGAGCACACTTTGCAAAGTAGCAACCAGTAGATAACAAACTTTAAAAAAAACCCTTTCCGTGGCATGGGCTACCAAAACCCCACTGCCTAATGCACTTAAATTTGCTACAGAAAGGCAACAATATATGCAGCTCACCCACTGGACAATGTAATCTTAGATTCAGGTAAGCACAATTTAATAAATGAACCAAAGTGTGGTTTCCTTTTTAATACACTTAAGCCAATCTTTCAGAGACATTAGACATTTGTTCAGAGGTAAAGGAAGGGTACATGAAATTTATTTACATTTCCTCAATCTAATTCTGTATTTTTAATGCATAAATCCAGATCATTATGCAGTATTTCATTTTCTACTTATTATACAAGAACTTCAGCAGCACGCTTTCTCACAGTTTTTTCTATGACATAATTTGTTCTTATGTGGTTTTGTAGTACTTCAATTTAAAGTAAATTGACTAATAGGATCTCCCATACTAAATTGCACCATTTATATATCAAGTCCAATGTCTTGCCTCCAGCAACAGACAGTATTCAGAAATTTAGAAGGAAACTAGGAAACATATATTGCTTCTCACCAATTGCTTTAGTTTTAGTCCACAAGGGAAGTGTTTCCTGCCTTCTTCAGCAGTTATTTTGTTCTCAGAGGTCTGTAAATCTTTTTGTGCCAAATTTCATTCAAGACAAGTGTGTCACAACCTTGCTAACACAAACTCGGGGAATGCTTCTATGAACCATGCATTTTTCAAAAGATGTACATGCCAGACCCAGCACAAGGACCTTTTTGCTTAATTTTCATTTGCTCAAAAGAAAACCTTATCTAGGCCTCTCCCTTCTCTTCCTCCTTCTTTCGATCCCACCTGCCCTCTTTTACAAGCACTGTGTGGGTTAAAACTTATTCTAAATTCATCTTTCCCAGAAAAATTACTAAAAAAACAAACAAAACCTTTTCTCACCATAAGTGAGCCTTTTTCAGCCTGGAAGTGCAGGTGCAATGTAGGGGTCTTGTTTCCTTGTTTTTTTCTCCAGCAAATAAAGGCTTAGAAAAATCATTACTTTGGTGATATAATTGCTTCCCCCATCCCAAGCATACTCAGAAATAAGAGAACAGAATGAAAGGCAAATTTCTGAGGCAATGTAATAGATATCAAGAGCAAACAAGTTGTATATCACCTTTACAAACTAACTGGCATCACCTAATTTTTCTTTTTCAGATAGAAAAATAAATAGATCAATCAATACATCTACTATTATTCCACTGTAAGGCTGAGGGTCAGAAATGTTCTTCTAATTCCTATCACACATTACTTACTGATAGTTTCTCTTGTTTCTTCTTATACCAAGTAAGTTCCTTTCTTTGTTTGAAGTTTCCATCTTACCTCTCAATACACACCACATCCATTTGAGCCTTCCTTTTACCCTGAGTTCAGGCCAAGATCCTCTGTTTTTCTTTACATAGGCGTAGTTCTTCTCCAGTCTCCATTCAGCCTCAACTCACTTTCTTGGTGCCCATACTTAACTCGTGTGTATGTACCTGAGTCTAACACACTCATGTTGGATATTTACTCTCCTCACCTCACTCATTACAACAGGGCTTTCACCTTGTGCCACTGACAACCCAAAGACATTCTGTAATCCATTTTATTTCCTTATTATAGTCTTCAGTACTTTTATTTCCATTTAGCACTATAAATGCAAAACATCTATTAATTTTAAAGTGACTTTTTTGCTTTTGTATAATTAAGTAACAGCTCTAGTTGTGAAAGTTAACTTTTGCAATTTATTCAGCTTAGATCAATTCGCTGTGTTGTTTTGCAGATCACAATTGTTCCTCTACCTTATAAGTCACTGCCTGTCTCCTTTTTTCTTGCTGAGGAGCACTAAAATGCAGCTATATATGTCAGCATTAATTACACCAGACCTGTAATTGATGGAGCTTTCGGCATTTTAAAAATTTGTTTCCCAGGCCTTCATAGATCTAGTGATACACTTCCAATTGGCAGAAAGAAATGTGGTGAAACTTCTTTTCTTCCTTCTCATGTGCTGCATGCTAAGTTAGGCTTATCTATAAATTCAGTAGCATCAATCATGCCCTCATTCCATTGACTCATATTTATAAAGAATGTGTTATAAAAGAGACTTTGGTAGCAAGCTTCTTCTACAGCTATTGCATTCTGCTGACAGCAGTATTATAATTCTTAATGAAATGTAAGTAAGAAAGAGTGTTTACCTTTCATGACCTCAAAACAGGATCTAAAATACTGGCAAGAGAGGTGTACAAATGAATTTCATACAAAGAAGAATTTTTTTTTTAAATGTACTATTTTACTAGGCAAACTAAATGTAAAGAAAGAATATTAAATGGAGATAAAAGGAAATATTAAATGTTTTAACTTAAAGAAAAATTCTGCTCCATTTGGATATCAGGAGACATTTTTATCCAGATAGAGTGTAACTATAATCTTACACATTAAGCAATANGAGTTATCATCAGAAAAAAAAAGAATCTTATTTCATTCTATGTATGATGTATGCTCTACACTGCAGCCAATTTCCTATATTTTAAAAATCAAGAATACAAAAATATGTCATTATTCCTCAATATTATACGCATTAAAAAATCATTATATTACTGCATTTCCTCCCCCCTCCCCCCCCCCAAAAGCCCTCTTTCCTGGGTCAGATTACAGAATTTTAACCTGAAATTTGAAATGAAATTTGTTTTCTTATTTCAAACAGTCTGAGAAAATATGGAGGAGTATTCTATTATTTGGAGAAGATCATTTTAAAACTTACTGGCATTTAGTAGTTAAAAAAAAAGCTGATATAAACAAGGATCATGTTAGACGTCCCAGAGTAAAAATAGGAATGATGATTAATCTCATTGCATCTTCATAAACTAGAAAATATTAATTGTTCAGAACCTTGATGTGTCAGTTCAAATAATTTCTTTATGTGCTATAATCCAAATCAAGAACACTGAAATTTTTAGATGTGTAGACATTGGGATTAGAGAACAAGATTTGGATAATTTTTTTTGTTTTCCAAAGTAACCTCTGTGGTATATCACGTTGTCACTGGAGGTTGTGATAAAGAACTGCAAAAACCCAACACAAATTAAAATCTTCATTAGTGTTAAAAAAAATCCATCCCAAAAGCCATTCATTTAGGGGGAAATGGGTTACAGAAACAGTTAGGAAGAGGCCCAGGGTCTTTCTATTCTGTTGGTTAATCAAAACTTCACCAAACACAATAAATCAAAATACTTATTTCAATAGAACTCTTATCTTGCTACCCTTGCCTCTGTGTCTTTACCAATGTCTTAAATGTATTTAATACAAGAGATATACATGGATATATTACTTATGCTATCATTCCATTTAGCAGCCCTAATTATAGACCATTTCATGTTATACAAAAACAGAAAATAAATGATGACTGCCTTCTACTAGCTTAAATGGAAATTGAAAGAAAGAGAAAACCAGGAAAGACACAGTGTGCATTTCTGAAACTGTCACAGCACACTGACAATTAAACTGTTTTCAAGGTTGTTTTTTATATAGACATTACACAAAAGTGAAAGGAACTAGAGAGGGTTATACAAGTCATTCTGGAAAAAAAATAGCTGCATATTTAATAAGTGGTGGTGAAGTCTGAGCCAGATGGTAACAGGTCAGTTATTACCACTGAGTGAAGGACAAGGGCCCTAGATATAACTTCTGCCTGAAAATAGGTGCATGGGGATTTATTATGCAGCAGAACTGATGCAGAGAAAGAGGAGGCATGATAGAAAAGCTGAGTAGGAAAAGGCTATGTCCAACATCTCAAATCAAGGCCAAATGAAGGAGTGGGAGTAAAGAAGCCCATAACCAAGGTGCTGGATACGAATTATCTGCAAAAACTAGTGTGGGAGATGGCAACTGCAAGAGATTATACAAGGGATGGAGAGAGGCAAGGAGAAATGAGTGTGTGCTATTGAGAGAGGAAAAATGAGGAGGGAATGAGATACCATTTCAGAAAGAAAACTTGGGGACAGCCTTGTTCAGAAAGGTGGGAAAAAATGGGAGGTGAAATCTCTGAGTCACAGAAACTGAAAAGAAGCCCAACATGTAAAACAAGATAAAGCCCAGCACACATAATGCAAGTTACCAATTGCTTCAGTTTCTTGAAATATTTAAATATATTTAGCCTCATCATACTAAATTACCATAACCAAAACTGCCTCCTCAAAACTGAAGAACTGAAACTTGTGGAAGCAAAGGGAAGGATACAGCACATGAACAGATAAACAAAAAGGCTTTACATATTGCATAGGAGTTAGTCGATATTCACACTCTTCATGTGTTTGGCATACAGTATAAAGGTGTGAAAATTAACAGGTACTGAGCAGCTGTGTCTAAATTGGTAAATTCAAGTCCAAAAGTATGACCTAAAGTGAATCAATAACTAAAATTGAACTTTTGCAACAACATTTTTAGTGTGGTAGGGAGCTGGGTGATTTTTTAGGTAAGAGCAATTGCTGCCAGCCTGGATCACCAGAAAGAATATTCTAATATCCAGTGTTTTCTCAACCCAATTAGTGTTTAAAATTACAATTCCCACAAACAAGGCTTCAAAATATTACAAGGATCGTGTTACGCACTTCTGCATCTAATGTGCTTCTGTGGATTTCAGAAGATTCTCTAAAATTTTAAGAAATCAGTATCAAAAAGCAAACCAATGGAGGAAATACTGAGGAGCTGACAAAATTGATTTACAGTGGCAGTTAATCCGATGCTTCTGAAAAGTGAATAAAGTTGGTACTGCAGAAAGCCACGGGTTTCTTATCAAATTCATGCCATATGCAGTCACTTAAAAAATAAAAACAACATTCATTTGTACAAATAAAAGGTCTCTGCATGTTAAAGTTAATGGTCATCTATGAAGTAGGAAAATGTATGTAAAACTGCTGAAAATACACTGAAAGGAAGAGAATGTGTTTTATTCCCTTCTTGATGTGTGAAACTTAGAAAGAGTCAGAGGAAACAGAACCTTAGAGATATCGCTAAAGATGGCTTATCAGATAAATGTAAACCAAATCTATTGGGCCAGCTATATCACTTTCACACATTTTTAGATTAAGCAAACGCCTTCATAAAAGGTTAGAACCAGAATGGGCAGGAGATGACAGAAGTGCAACAGTAGTCAGGTATCATAGAAGCTACAGTGGACTAATAGCAGTAACACAAAATTAAAGAGCACAATACAATCAAAAATCCATGGATTTTTCCAAAATGGGGTGCGGTGGCTACAGTTGCACCTGGCATTGTATTTAGGCATTCCAAACCATATCAGCTGCAATTTACCTCTTGTCACCAAGAGGAACAACATAGGCTGCACACCTATGCAGTCACATTGTTGACTTAGGGGTGGTGTTTTGGGAGCTAAAAGAGCACTTCACATACCACACCTTTCATGACAACGACTATTACAGTTAATGTTCTAAATAACCAGAATGAATTTTTAATAATGAAGAGGTATGAATTAAAGCCATGTAACCACTGATTAATTACATGGCTTTACAGGAGGAGTCCTTTTTTTAACCTACAAAATATTGTACATCAAGTGATAGACATTTATGCTTCTAGACAGGTAAACAAATAAAGCAAACAGTCCCTCTGCAGAAGCTAAGGGACAATCCCAAATGTGTTAATTGCTTAGCATTTGCAGATAGGTAAAAGCAAGAGAAAAACTTTCTAATTTCATTTACCAACAAACAACAACAAAAAAATTCCTGATGTTGTGAACATTATCTGTTCACACTATGCAGTAAACAAGATGGGTCGGTCCTGAACTTATCTAGATTTTTCTCAGGCCAAAGAAAACCCTATCAATTGGAAAACAAGCCATTTTAGACAGCTAAAACCTGCCAAAAACTGCCAGTAGCAAGCAAGTTATCTCTGTATCATCAAATTGCCAAATAAAAGAAACAGTAATGCTTACACTATATAACCCAAATTATGCCTTTTTGGTTCCTTCTGGAATTAAAAACACTTTAAATTATCCATTCAGCTTCCATCAACAAGACACGTAGAACTCCAGGGGGTTACGGCTGTTTCTCAGAGCCAAATCCTCTGCCCATGCACTGGATGTTTACAGCATGTTGTTTACAACAAGCTCTAAAAGAAACAGGAAAACAAATTAAAAATAACTGACCTCATAAGAAACAGTAGTAAGAGGACAGAATTACTTTAGAAAAAAGGGCAAAAGAAAATGAATGCAATTTTTAAACTTCAAAATAAGTATTTGTACCATAACATATCTTGGAAGAGTTTTTTTCTTCCCCCTTTTATTATTGTTGGTTGTCCTTGAAAATTTTATTACAAATTACATCTTTTACAAGATGGTAATTTAAACAATTTCTACAAATGGGCACCAAAAGATGAAATGTTGTCTCTCCACAGATCTCAGCATTTACAGTTTACAAAAGTGGGAATTATGATATGAATGCAATGAACAGAAAATATACATGAGAAAAAATTATCTGTTTATGAACACTTTTTAAACATAAAGAAATTAATTAACATCCACACAAAAAACCCTACTAGAAAATACATTGTTTACTTCTGGAATTATGTTTTTTAAAGACAGAATCTACTATACAGAAAAACCTCTCATTCTGCAAAATGTCAGAATAGGCTTTTGTTAAATGTGGATCCTATCTCCATTTTTTTCCTATTCAGTTCTCTCTGTTTCTATTGCTCCGTATAAAATAATTGCCATTCCTACATCACTTATCTAAAAGTTTTAGGTTTTAGCTCTGTTAAAAATTAAATTCTGCATCATCCTTCGGGGTGATTAAGCACTAATCCAAGTTATTTTTTAATTAATTTATTGTTGCAGCACTGTAAGAAACAGACTTTCAAAGGGATCATTTTAACCAGAATGAAGATATAAGGAATTTGTGTTATAGTGGGAAAGGTGCAAACTACACCTTGTTTAAGGAACGGTGGTACTGAAGAAAAATGATGGTATCTTACAGATGTGACTGTGTCTGATGACCAGGCACCTTGACTGATAATTTGAGAGGTCTACTTGCAGTGCAACAGCCCATCTTCCTTTTATTTACATCATTAGGCCTGCTATTAACACAGAACAGGCTCTTATTAATATTCTGTAAAAAAGACTCAACTAGTCCAGTCTCTGAAACCTACCCTCTTAAAAACAAAACAAAACAAAACAAAACAAAACAAAACAAAACAAAACAAAACAAAACAAAACAAAACAATCTACATAATTCAGAACTGCAGAGTTTAAGCACAGAATCCATCAGCACCACTGAACTTTTTTCTCACTCTTGGACTACTCTCACCATTCAAGAAGGCAGCACCATTAGCAGAACTGTACTTAGAATAAACTGCTATATTTAGATATCTGTAAATTGACAGATCTTTTGGTAATCTTAAAATGTGAGAAAGGTTAATTTTCTGAGACATCTGTTGTGGTGATATATACAATAATCTGCTTTAGGAAGTGAACAAACAGGGTGCTTTTAAATAGCAACATTCTGAATTTGGGATGTTTACTTCCCTTATCTTCACATCACAGAGATGGAAGAGCTTCAAGTGAAACATAACATTTTAAATTGTTATGCTGTGTTCGGACACTTCTCCAGAGGTCTGTTTTCTTATGGTTGTAAGTTGCAGGTAAACAGTATAGAGAATAATGACTTCAGTATAGCTACAGACCAGCTCAGTAACATGCTCTTATGCTGAGGAGTCAGCAGCACAGCTCAATAACAAAGTGTAAAACCCTGATGCCTCTGGTTTAGGGTATCATGAGAGATCTGGACATCTGGAACCATAAAGCTGCCAAAAGCAGGCTAATGTTTTTTGCTTGGCAGAATGCAATTAAAAGGAAAGCTTTCTGTGAAGATGCCAGCATTTTGAAAATGTTCACCGCCAACAAAGTGGTGCAGAAATCTTCACCTCCATGGTGAGTTTTGACATCTCATTACTGATAGTCGTTTGGTAACTGTGTCCTCTGGTGACTGCAATCTCAAGCATAATGGATATTATAATTTATTTAGGTAGAGCCCTAGATCAGAGGGGGACTCAAGCAGAAATCTAGGGCAGTCCTGGAAGACACAGAGGGGTAAAAAAAGGGGAAAAAAAGGGGGGGGGAATGGATGAAAAAATAAAACTGGTAGGAGAAAACAGGGGCTGACAGTAAGTACAGGTAAGAATACACAGTTACCAATAGCTCTGCTGAATTTCATGGGTCTTCCTTCAACTGTGTAGTTGAACTATGGATAAAGGAAGACATGACAAAACCACCAGGCTAAATCAAATGCTCAAATGCGCAGAAAATCATTTTTAGGGGATTCATGTGTTTCATTATAAAGCATACCGAATAAGTTATAGATGTCAATTTTGAAGCACCAGTTTAGCATCAGTAAATTGCAGACCAATGAATATTGTGAAATTTTATATGCTTTTTTCCTGCCCTCATTGAATCTAGATATACTAGCTATGGGACTATAAAGAATGTTACAAACTGCCAGGATTTTTCCCCTTAAACACACGTGAAGTTTTGTTATGCTTTGAAAAAAAATCTTTGCAGCAACTGATATTTTTCACCAAGAATATAAGAAACAGTTTTCCTAAGGCAGTCTATTTTGTGAATGCTTTAAGTTTCTCTAAACAGGCATAAAAAAAATGTTGTGCTTCTGTTTCCCTGTTTTCATTCCCAGATAAAACATTTTAATCCACTCTCAATTTTGCTCTCTAATGTCTTGTCCTCATTGCAGTCACTCTTGATAGTCACTATAGAATAAAGATCAAAATTAGGCCCACTATATATACATTCACATTAGCAGATGGGATTTCAGGTGAGACTCCGAATGATGCAATGGTACGGAGAAGAAATTCTGCAGAGCATTCAGCATCCTCTGAGGTTTAGCAGGACAAGTTTAAATCACCAGTGCCCTCTGCTGCTCTCAGGATGGTCTTTTATTTTGTGTTGTTTTTCCATTCATCCAGGTATAACTTTGACAGTCCTGCAAGCCGTCCGTAATTACTGCTTCCTTGTAGGATGATTCATGGCTACTGTGATTTGCAGAATTCTGTCCCTATGAGACAGAATTACAACCTGACCTACCCCAGCACTGACATGAGTGCTTTGCTGAGGCAGGACATGGGGTGGTGGTCTGGGAGCCAGAGCTGTTGCTGCTCTGCATCACAGCTCTGTCAGGAGTGCTCATCCTCTCCAAAAGCAAAAGCTTGTAAGGTTTTCAAGGAATTTTACTGCTTGTCCCTAAAGACCATGTATAGAAAGGGAAGGTTATCTCTGCCTTTGCCTAGGAGGCTCAGTTTTGTAGGGAGGATCCAGTACAGCAGATAGACTAAATCTAATAACATGAAATATGAGGGATAGGGAAACATAAGTAGTTACAATTTCATCAGCTGCACAGCGTAATACCTACCTAGGGGAAAAATCAATCAGATAGTGTCTGATCAATGTTTTCTTGATAGCATTAGCTATGTGGCTCATAAACCCTCTGAGGAGATGGTGCTTGTTTTCCTTACCTGTGTAATTCATTTATTAGCCTGAATTTACAGCTGTCAGCATTGATTTGGAGCACCAAACTTAAATGAACACACACTCTGTGGGTCCAAGGACAGTTAGCTAAAAGCCTGAGAAAAAAGTAATTTTTACATAGAACAGCTAACTAATTTCCATATCTTTTACATATACATAAAAATAATTAAATTAGTAGAAGGAAAGCTGTCTGATCAGGAGTTCTGAATTTAGCTTCCATTTGTCTTTCTCCTTAAGGAAATATGTAATTTCCATGTGATCCAATAATTCTCACTCTCCTCAAAATAGGAAGGAGGGTGAACTGAAAGTCAAAGGAGGTGCATTTTTTGTGACTGTAGGCTGTATTTATATGCATGTCTAAAATCCTTCTGGACAGCCACTTCCACAGACCACCAAATATGTCGCTGTGAACTTGTCTGACAGACAAAATAATGTTAATCACAATATTTATTTGCTATGCCCTTTATATAAAGGTAAAAAGGAAGCCAAAAAAGCCTTCTTTTTCTGTTGGGCTAAATATTGAGTTGATTCATAAACTAATATGGTTCCTGCTTAAAGTACCTTACATGACAGCTTGGGTGCCTCCCAATTTGTTTGAACTAGTAGTCTCTGCTTTTTCTTCAGTCATGGCTCTTTGAGGGGTGCAGGGAAGCCTTGATGTTTCGGCAGGAGGGGCTGCTACACAGAGACACTGCTAGCACACTTAGGGAAAGAAACACGTGTTCCTCCTCCTCTTGCTCTTTACAAGTTAATGGGCTATGTGGGAAGCTGATGCTGTGATCTCCTTCACGTTGCTCCAGCTGTCCTCTGTGGGGACCTGATGCCTTGCAGCATAGGGTCCAGCTCATAACAAAAAGTAGCCCTTCTGTCCAAGGCTGAACTTCTCCCAGAACTGCAGCGTAGGACGTGTGTTTGGCTGTCATGCATCATTAATTTGGCCATTCTACACTAAGATGCAAAAAACCCCTCCAAATAAAGTTGTTCCATGCTTTATTCTGAAAGGAAAGGATTTTTTCACTCATTCTCCAAAGCTGAGATGCCACCTTTTCGATACATTACAATTTGGTTCTTGTGCTAGTGCCAGACCACTGCAATAAAATGTTATCAAGTTACACAGCACAATGCAAATTATAAGGTATATTCAGTGGCCCACAGGACACATAAAGTACCAGGACTGGTATTCAGTGACTATGCCCTATAAAGTATTCTCATAAATGATATTGAAAAGTAGTGAGAAGTTCAGTAACTCAGGCAAGTTACTCCAAGAGAAAACAAAACAAATAACTCAGCCCTTGCTGGGATTCAGACAAACAGACGGTGTGCAACAACTTGCGGTGCTCCTCAGAGCTACTATTAGAGAATAAAACTGGATTAATCTAGTCAATTCTTTGGTCAAGAATTCAAGCAACATCCTTTTCTTGTATTTGAATATTTGCATGTATGCTTGAAGACCATTCAAGTTAGACTGAAAAAAATCTCACATGTCCTGACAAGTTTGACTGCTCAACTAGAGACTGTTTTAAATGGAATCTTTTTCACAGTATAGGGCAGAGATTTGACCTATGTGATACTTTTGCTCAAGTCTTAGGATCTAATTGCCAAAATCAGAGAATTCCTGTTGTGAATATTATAATAGTCTAGTATCTAGCATCAGTGTTTGGACAAAGGTAAAGGTGGCTGTTGTCAGCATGTGTATCACAACAATACTACTCTTTTCCTTGCCACTATCCCTTACTGTGTCTACTTGTTCATGTTGAAAATCAGCTTAATATGAAAGCATTTTTCCCTTGCACTCTTCCAAAAGAAACAGGAGGAAAAAAGAAAAAAAAAAAAAGTGAAATGAAGAAGAACAAAGAATGAAAAGGGGAAGATTTGGGAGGAAAAGGAAACGGAAAAAGAGCCTCATAAAAGGAAGTTATTCAGTGTTGGAGGAAGTTCTGCTTATTTCTCTTGCCAAAAAAA